>QQSS02179118.1:0-14554 GCA_003687565.2 Craspedacusta sowerbii
TGTATGTATGTATGTATGTATGTATGTATGTATGTATGTATGTATGTATGTATGTATGTATGTATGTATGTATTTACGTACGCATACCGGCCTGCATGTATGGAGGTATGCATGTCAGTGCGAATTCGTGTAGGACTGTATAAAACCCACGCACGTATCGGGGTATGCAGGTATGAAGGTAAGAATGCATGTACAATTGTGTGGATTCCGTTTTTTTTTTCGGAGGGCCTTTACATGCTAGTCTACATTCTCTGTCTGAAATTACAGGCAGTTAAAAGCGCGATCTTCAAGCACGTGCTATTATCAGCAGTTGAATTCGGAATTGCCAAAATATTAGATGGTGTTTCAAAGTGGCTCATCAACTTCCTAAAAACATTTTCCTAAAAACTTCGAAGAAATAAAAGCAAGTGGCATATGCGAACGCATAGTCACCCTTAAATATATATTACAGATCCAAGTAAATACCTACGTATATTTCGAGATCATTAATTGTGACTGACTTAAATTGGAACGAAAGTGAAGTGGAACCAATCTACGGTTGGAAAGGGCAAACGTAGACTTGAAGAAGAGGTGTATGGCAAAGAGCTTCTCAAATAGTAAATAGTTCGTTGAATGCATACGACACGCCCTTCGTATAAAGATTAGTAAAGTTGTTCCTGTGATACTACTGTCATAAGCAAAAGATGATCTAAAAAAGTAACATGTAGTGTCTAAGTAATCTACATAAAGGGAAACGCCTATTGGTCCAACAGCACAACCTTGCAAGACATAGCGATCAGCTTCATGGTATAGATATCACGCTCGGAACTGTCACAAAGGGCTATCGGGATGTAGAAAAGGGCAAGTCAGTCACTTGCTTCACCTCTGAAATTATACATTTCTTTTAGTTTTACCTTCTTTCCTTTTAAAACAAATTCCCCATACGCAAACTATCTTTTATTAGAAGTGGAATTAAGTAGCTCAGTCACCACAAAAAGATTGTGAGATGTTGAAAGCTTATTGCGAACCTTAAATTTAGGTTGAATTCGTCGAGGTAGCATAATTTCGCTATCTTCGAAAGCTAAGTGATTGACGTGATGCTGTCCCACGTTTGCAGAATCTTATCTTTTCTTGCAGAGTTGCGTACTACTTTTAATTACATATGACCACATCCATATCTCGATACTTCGGAGCTTCCATGCAGAAGCATGTAACACTTGAGTCCAATGCGTTCATAGGAAGGCAGAGCCGCAATCAAAGACGTATGCATGTATAAAATGACGATCAGGACCATCGTATCCTTCCTTTCAAGTTCAAGAAAAGGAAATGCACACGGAACCACTGCGCAGACGTCATCTCTCCAAGAAGATAAAAAAGGTCGATGTTTACCTGAATCATCTCAGAAGGCGTGCCAACATTTTTCATAGCCGCTAGCTAGAACTCAGGGATTCCTTTTGTATTTTCTGAAGATGTTTGTAAAAAGCAACAATGTAGAATGCATGCGTCCAACATAGGTCAAAAATACAATTCACAACGTGTTCTTAGGTGCTATGCAAGGATTCATTGCAAGCAACAAACATCATGGACGTGATTAGAAAAACGCTCAAACGACAGCAAGCCAAGTCGAGTAACCATGATAATCCTTAAGATAAAACAGAATGCTTTCGCCTTTGTGTTGGCACAGAATTCTCAGTTTTTGCTCGTTACTAAATCTCCTGGCTTAAAATGCATTTACTGGCTGAGAAGAATACTATTTCCAAACGAATTAGTGGGAAATTTAAAGAAACCCAAATAGCATTATTACGTTACGTGATACCCCACCTGTGAAGCCTTCTCTGCAGCGCTAGTCCTAAAATAGTTTATCATACTCAGCTGGCACTTACAAGGGAACAAGTTGTGACAAGCAGTAAGAACCTCGGGTTTGTCGAGAACTATTTACTATTTCCGCCTTCCAAGTTGGCGGACTTAATGGAAGTCTGACTGGAGGAGAATATTTTGCCTTTGACGAGGCACCAGTCAGATGAGGCAAGGACCATGCGCCATATAAAATCAAGGTCTTTAGGAGACTGCGGAGAGTTTATACTGAGTCCAGACTAAGATGTCGCAATTTCAAATGGAAACAATATGAGACGAGTAATTCACGCAAGAGTGGATATTGTGATGTGAAAAGTTACGTCATAAAACAGTATTGTGACCATTATCTTCCAATCTGTCTCGTTCGAAACTGAGACTAGAACCCTGTATACACAACGCTAGGAGAAGCTAGAAGATCATTTAACGTGTGATCCACTGTTTAGGGCTCTACCGGCTTTTGCTCCGGCCAAAAAACCGGCCATTTTTATAAATCCGATCCAAATCCGGCTCCGCCCGAAATGTAGCCGGCTTTGGGCCGGATTTATAGCACTTAGATGCGTTTCATATCCTACAGATAAAGGTCAGGCCATCTGACCTGTACACCTTTCATTAGACGGTTGCCAGGAAATGAACGAAGGCCACCCGGGTCCACCAACCAGTAACCGTTTGTTACCTTCCGAAAGTTTGCTCATCTATCTGCGTGTCACGCAAAGTCATCCGTGATCGTTGCAGCAGTCTTCTCCCAGACAATGCAACAATACTTATTTTCTTTAAAGTACAATTCGAAACTTATCAAAGACAGTTGACTATTGCTAACGCGATCAAACTTGCGACAAGCATTTAACGAGACGTGTGCAAATGCATGTCCTCATGCACTGATGCTGCCTATCTTCAACAGTTTCTAATCATGTGCCTCTACTAGCAGTACTTGCATTCTATTTCATAAGTCATAGCACTGTCACTGAACTTGTTCAGCACATTTGTGATGTACAGCACCAAGAGGTTGTTTTAGCATGTAATTTTGTGTTCATTTTTGTATCGCTTATTTACGGCTGCATTGTGTGCAGACTGACACATGCTTGACATATTCTTATTCACGCTTTTTGATGAGAAAAAAAAAGTCACAAATCCGGCTCTAGCTCTGACCGGATTCGACATCATAAATCTGGGCAAATCCGGCTCCAGCCGGATTTCACAAAATCAAATCCGGTACAGCCTCACCACTAACTATAAAGACATATGCGTCTTTGCAAGCTTATCGATACCAAAAACGTACACAAATTGCAACAACGCACTGCCAGCTAAGAAAGGACCAAAAGGCTTCCGCTTGTCCCTCAAAAAGCTGTGCAAATTTAATACGTAGAATGCTGCAAAATCTGGCAGCCAATCACACAAATCAAAAAGATCTGATTAGCTTGGGAGTGGCAACATCATATTACACACAAAAAACAAATTTACATGCTGATTGGACCATGCATGCACCATTCCCTTTCTCAAGCATCAACTTCGCTTTAAAGCAATCCATCTTAGTACTGCTTCGTATCTAAGAGGCTTAACACGATGAAGATTAAACCGCTAGATAAAAAAAAAAAAAAATAAATAAAGATCTTTCTTCTACCCTTTAGTTCAATACTATCATACATGGTTGAGTTGGAGTCAGTAAAACATCAAAACAAAAATGCATACTTCCCTTTAAATAATTAAAGCTAACATAATTACCATGAACATAAGATAAAACAAAGAAATTCGAACTGCCAGAGGAAAACATAAGTAATAGGACCTGAGCAAAAAAAAAAAAAAAAAAATTGGAAACGAATAACAAACCTTGCCATCAAACGATAGCTTGTCTTTCATATCCTCCTGAAATACATCAATTAATTTGCAAGTGGCCTGTGTTCTTGCATGTATAAACACAATAAACTGAATATAATGAACATTGAACCACAACAAAGGCTATTATAAATCATGAGATTGTCCGTTAATAATACTACCCAATAGCATTCTATGGGGATATGCTTAAAGTCTAGTATCATTCTGTGGTAATAAGCTAATAGTGTAGTCCATTAAGAAATTGCGAGTCCAAATCCTGCACCTACGATGAAAAAGACCATATCTGTTTTTTCGAGGACGTCAAATTTCCTGTCATTGGCATTCTTCACTTGTGAATTTTAAGAAAAAAACTCCTGTGAATTACACAAAAAACAAAGTCTTTAAAACCCACAATAGGACTACACGTAGTAGTGGGCACAAAGCACTCCTCACGCCTTATATGCCAACAGTTAAATATAGCGATAGATCGCAAAGACACTCCGGGCCAAGTTTATTTCATAATATTGTTAATATAAACGTAGATCTAAATCTCACGAAATCGCAGTTTAAAAAGTATTTACATGCACTTTTTACGGCAAAGTATTAACCTAAACTACAGAGGTAGCGCCTGCTGGATCCACTATGTAGCCAAATTCATCTTGATGGTGCTTATCTGTTGTCTTTTTTCTTTGTGCTTATTGTTTTTTGTGATTTCTCGGCTACCTAGGTAGTGATTTGCATGCGCGAGATTTTTGCACACCTCTTTTGCATAATGATTACTAGACGTGCGGCTTGTAATTTCTTGCACAAAGTCTTGAGGGGGGCTCCTCAAATCCGATTAGCTTTGCTAGTGAGGAGACCTCCTTCACATGTAGAATGTTGTAATTTTCTTTTGACCATGTATTGTTGTTTTCTACATGGAAAAATAAATCTTGAATCTTGAATCTTGAATCTTGCTATGACAAACAGTCAGCAGGCATTGATGGTCTCCATAAGAAGTTCGCCTTTACGTTTTGGGACAAACTACATCCAAATTTGTTGCTGCTGTCAATTTTGTACCATAATCGACGGAAGATTACATACACCCAATCGCAAGCACGTGTCACCCATAGAATAAAGTCACATAAGAATAAAGGCCCCAAAACGCAGCTATCCAACTGGCGCCCTATTTCCTTACTATGCTGCGATTCTAAAATCATAGCTAAATCACTAGCCGACCTCGATGGGCCGTCTCAATGCGGGCGAAACGGCTACCAAGATATTGCCTGTAAATTACGTTCCTCAAATAGGTTTGGTCTCACAGTGTTAGACTAGAAAAGACGATATCTGCATTTAGAGAACATACGAATCTCTAAACAGCCAAGAAATTGAAGAGTTGTCATTAGCAGTCTTAAAAGTAAAATTAGATATTTTAATCAGAAATCTTGCCAATCAGAAAATATCCCAATCAGTACAGGTTGGGTTGATTTGCAAACTTCCACTTACTTTGATCGAATTGGTTGATGCACCGATCACAAAAAGCATTAATACTATTGTAGCTAAAGGCACGTTCCCGGACCGTGCAATAATGGCTGGAGTCACTCTCTTGCACAAATAAGAAGGCTGCGCAAGAAAAGAAAAAAAAAACTACAAAAAAGCGAAAGAACAAAAAAAGCAAAAACCCGAAGTCCTACATTTACGACGAAAGGGCTTTAGAACAGTAAGTTATACCGTACATAGAAAAAGCAAATCTGTTTCCCTTTCTCCGTATGAGATGATACACACAGCAGTGAACATGTACAGCAATAACAACAATAACAACAACAACAATAACAACAACAGCAACGATAACAACAACAACAACAACAACAACAACAACAACAAAAACAACAACAACACCAACAACAGTCTCTTTTCCCAAAAGTGCATATAAAAACTTACAAAAAGTTAACTAAATATGTCACACAACGGGGAGAAGGGCTCTTAGCAAAGCTAATCAGGGTTGAAGAGCCCCCTCCCCTTCCTTAGTATTTCTCGAGAACAGTATGCAAAATCAAATTATAATAACAATTACAAACGGTAGACAACATCGATCAACAGCTTCTGTCACAGTTTCTGACAAATGCGGGTCGAGTGGTATGCAATTATATGTAATTGTCTCTTCATCAGGCCGAAACAAATTTGAACATGTAGCTGCATATAATCGTAGCCTAATACTTCAATGCAAAAGAGAGCCAATAATTGTCGTTTGTATACTGCTTTACCAGTACCGAGGTTAATGTCTATGTCAATCAACTTATTTGGAGTGTGATCGCATCGAGAATAGAGATTTCAGAGACATCGGCAATTTACCACGTTTCCAATCATACACGAAAAGACATCTACTTAGGTCTACTATATCCTCATGCTTAAGAATTTGTAATTTAGCATATAGGTTTAATGTCAGAGCATGACATTCAGAAGATGTGATTATTCTTATCGTCTGCATTTGTGCACGACATAGTGTTTGTAGGACCGTTTTACTAGCAAACCCCATTCGAGACACCCTTACCTCAGCTGGCATTGAAATAGGCTGTAGTAAAGGCTAGTACAGCCGAAGACACAAAAAGGATCTAGCCATGAGACCTATATTTTCCGCAAATAGAACATACAACTTAAAATTGGCGGAACTGCTAGAGCTGAAACCACTGGCTTCAAATGAGCACGTGATAAGAGACATTCTTGATTTCGTTGAGACCGAGCTTTCAGGAAAGGCCAGTAGATGAGACGATAGAAATCCTTTTTGACAAAGCTTCTCAAGACAATTGGTTTTATAAAACTCATAAACTTAGCATCTCTCGAGCTGACTTGCGCAAGCTACTCCAGTTAGCGGTAAAGGACCAACTTTTTACATTTGACGGTGCTTTGAACGTGCAACTGCAACGGGATGGAGTTAGCACAGATCGCCGCTTGGCCCACTGATGGCAAATACAATCATGTGCCTTTTGGAGGAGAAGCTACGCAACAAAGGCTAACTTCCCGAGTTTTACAAACGCGTTGTCGATGACACATTGACAACACTGCCTAGCGAAATCGCGGATAGGATTTCCTTAGTCAGCTTAGCAGCCCCATTCATCGCTGTCCTTTATAGCAGAAGCGGAAAAGAACAATGGTATCTCATTCTGTGGGGCGTGGATAAACACGACAAAGTGGATACGATCTACATCTATTTTTCATGAGCCAACGGGCACTGGTCTCCTACTGCACTTCCAGAGTCATACGGACGATAACAGAAATGTTTAACAAGTCAATGCTGTACAGAGCGTATCGCTTGAGTAGAGATTGGTCCGCCTTTAAAGAAGAAGTAGAACATTTGCGTACAACATTTCTAAAGTTGGCCTACCCGTCAGCTTATTCGACCGGATAGTAAATAATTGAAAGTTTGTGCGCAACCTAAAGCACCGTCTAAATGATCTGGCATGTAAAGTAGGGGTACCAATTCAGCCAATTTTCACCAGCAGAAAATCGGCGAAAGTTGTAGACCAAAGCAAGCAAAGCCAAAGATTGTGATAAGCAATGCATTGTTTACAAATTTCAATATGACCAGTGCGACATCGCTATATCGGCATGACAACCCGCCACCAGCACCAACGCATCGAGGAACACAAGCAACAGTCGAGCTCTATTGGTCAACACCTGGCTACTCATCAATTGCCGATCGATTTCGATCTTCACGCCTCCTTCACAAGGCGGCGCAGGTGTCGCTCCAAATGGGAGTGTCTACTAATTGAGAGCTTGATCATCGCGCACCATAAATTCGCCAACTCTCTTAATGTACAGTCAGACTAGATTAAGTTGAAGCTATTTTAGCTCGACTACGAAGATGTGACTCTGGCGATGTGTGCTCTGCTTGTTTTTGTTTTTCGGTTTCTTTGCATTCTTGTTCGTTTAGTCTGCAGATGGTCCAAGAAAGGACCGAAACGTCACAAACGTTATTAGCTTTATTCATTGCCTTGGTAGTCATGACATCTGATATTCTGCCTAGTTTTTGTTAATTTCATGCCATCGCTAGGGAACTTGTTGGTCGCGAATGGAAACGCCCTAACATAATTGAATTGCTGTGAGTTACTGAATCTACCTACTCCCAGCCTTAGTGCCTGCTGCTACTACGCCTTTCTTGCGTCTGATAGAATCCTTTTCTGTACTTATTGTTAAGCAAGGGACAGCTTTAGATCCGCTCAATTACACTCATCGTGCGAGGATCCTACTCTACTATGAATGACATTTAAAAATAAGGATAAGTGTGGGTCATGCGGGCACTCAATCGCTAATCATTTAAAAGCAATAACTTGTTCCAGCTGCTTTAGGTATTTCTATATCAAATGCAGTACCGTATCCCACTCAGAATACGTACTGGGAACTGCGAGGAATTGCTCTTCTTGTCTTGCAAAAGCACTACCGATTGCCTCATCCTCTGACGATGTTCTAAAAGCCCTGCATGAACCGAATCATGTGAAAAAAAAAAAAAAAATACCCAAGGACATACGTTTGGGAATGGTAGCATCTTTTAACATTCAATGTCTCCTGAATATAATTCCTGGCCAAACAGTCACTTTTGACGAACTGTCAAACACAAAGAACAGCTCAATATATTATGATATTACTGAATTCAACCGCTTAAGGATCGACCAGACCACATCGGGTTCCTACACACAAATATAGCGTCCTTGGCAGCCCATCATGACGAATTGACTACACTTCTCTCACTAATAAAGTCTAAATTTAAAGTAATTGCCCTGTCTAAAACTCAAATCAAAGAGAGCTCGGCAACGTGTACTGATCTCGACAGTTACTCCTTCATTGACATTAAAAGAACAACTAACTGAGTGGGCGTAGGCTTTTATGTCCACAACTCCATTGTTAAGGATGTTAAAATACGTCAAAAATTATGTCTTCACTCCGGGGGTCGAGGCTGTGTTTAAGAAATCACGCAGCCAAGTAGAGAGAATCAGTAAATGCATAAAATCGTATTTACATACCAAGTTTGAATCCAAGGCTAATCCAAGTGACAGAATATCGACGGGTGAAAAAGCACGTTACTACAAACTCCCTTACATAGGTTTTGCATCTAACTTAAATAGCCAAAAAGTTCGTAACATTGTTATTAGGTATTTCGTAAAGATTTATGTTAAACTTATTTTTGTTTCATTTAAGGCTGGGTCTTTCTTTTCTTCAAAGGACCCGCTTCCCAAGTGTTTACAATCTGGAGTTCTTTATAATTTTCTTTTGTGCTGGTTGAAGTGTTCGCTACATTGGAGAATCCTCCAGACACCTTAAAACTTAGATTGATGAGCACTTGGGAAGAGATAAGTCTTCTTTCATTTTCAAACATGTGCAAATGAATGATGACTGTAGGCGCCGGTGTAGTGATCTTTGCGTAGCGGTTTTAGATGAAGCCCAAACCAGCGTAAACTGATGGAAGCCATGTTTATTCAATGGATGAAACCTATCCATAACGCCATCTTAACCGTCTAGCTCTTACTCTTTCTATCTAGATCTATCCTTTGTATCTGACTCTCCTTCTTACTTACTTTGTTCTCTCTTCTGTATTTGCGCTCGCTTCCATACCAAGTTTGTTCCCTCGTGGGTTTTTATAGTTGATTGATAGTTTCTTTGTGCCGTCCCTTTTGGAATTTTCCATCGGTTGCTGGGTGAGCATTTGTAACGTCAATTGTTGACTGATTGGTATGTTCACGCTCATATTCACCTCGTATTTAAACGCTTTTGATGTAATTTTTGTGTTAGTAGAATATGATCAAAGCTGATCAAAACATGTTCTACAAACTGAATCGAGTTGCCTTTTTTTTATGAAAGCTGCTGTGAATTTAGCCCTACTTTGAATATCTAGAAAGAACATTATATGTGGATGCATCTATAAGCATCCAAAGATGACAGTAAGATCATTTATGAAATACTTTTTGGTGGGCACCCAAATTTATAAATCGTATTTGGGACTTAAACGTAAATTTTTTTAACTGCGATCACTGTGCTGATTCGCGCGACGTTTACGATACCATGACCAGCAACAACTTTCAACCTCAAGTCCTTCAGCCTACGCGCGAGACTACCCGATCGCGGACTCTTATTGACAATGTCTTCCCGAACAACACGAACTATGAATCAGCTATTGGTAATCTGACGTGCCACATAAAGGATTACTTCCTCCTGTTTTCGATCTTCACCAACTACTGCATGCGAAGAGGGAAAGATAACTCGGTAAAACTTGGCCGTTATTTCAAAAATTTTAGAGATTTTAAATTCCTGGAGGAGATCACAGAAGTCGATTGGACTTGTTTACTTACTGAAGATATGAACGGTAACTCGATCAACTATTGGATATTGTTAATGTAAAGGCTCCAATTCACCGACTAACCTAACGAAAATTAAATTTACACTCAAAACCGCGGGTTACACGCGGAATACTTTAATCAATACATGAAGAAGATACAATATATGGAAAATTCCTAGCAGAGAATGAATATGATTTAAAATTTAAAATGCACGCCCTCTACAAGAAGTACCAAAAACTTTATAGTTTTACTGTTTGAAAACGCAAAATACTGCACTACCGAGATTAAAAAACATAGGATGGTATGAAGTCTCTAATTGCGCTCTCTAAGAAAACAAATTCTACGCCTAAATGTGTGAAATTAAGTGGAAACATCCATAACGAACCTGCAAATGTCGCCACTGCCTTTAAAAAGTATTTTTTTTGTCTGTTGGAGCGACCCTCGACAGCGAAATAATAAATTCTAAGCGTGATTTTAAGTATTACTTGAAAGATAATTCATGCCAGGGTATGTTCCTAACGCAGAAAACAGCTGAGGAAATATCCTTGATCATTAATACTCTCCATACAACAAAAGCGTGCGGCCCGACTAGTGTACCTACGCGACTTCTTAAATTAGCCAGACAAGTTCTTTCACACCCTCTTGCTTACATAATTAACCAGTCATTTAACAAAGCTTTCCACGAGGTCTAAAGATTTAGAAGGTGATTCGAATTCGTAAGAGTGGTCTTACTGACACCAGCAGCAACTATCGCCCTATCTCGCTTCTCTCCAACGTTAGCATAGTATTTGAAAAGGCTGTGTATGATAGACTGCAGTCATATCTTGATAAATTCGATATTATTAATAATATCCAACTTCCGTAAAAAGCTCTCAGCAAACCACGCTCTTATCAGTTTAGTTGAGAAAATTAAAGCTAGTCTTGATATAGGTAATTTTTCTTGTGGTTTTGGAATTGATCTTCAAATTGCTTATGAAAAGGTCCATCATAATTTCCTTGTGCAATAACTTAGTCATTATGGGACAAGAGCTGCAGTATATGACTGGTTTTACTCTTACCTTACGAAGCGCGAAAAATTCGTGGCAATCGAAGAGAGTAATTCTGATGCGTCGGAAATTGCATATGGAGTCCCGCAAGGATCTGTCCTTTGTCCTTTACCTTTTCTTGATCGCATAAATGATTTTACCAACTGCCTCACTAATTCAGTTGCGCAACCCTTTGCAGACGATGCTAACATATTAATGAGCCATTCATCATTAAAATGCATCCGCCAATTACTATCTTTCGAAGTGTTAAATATCTTTGACTAGACTTGTGCCAATCACATATCACCGAATGCAAAAAAGACAGAAATGATTCTTTTCAAATCAGCAAATAAAAAGGCCGACTTTAGACTAACAGTCAGATTTGCAAACTCGAGGATGTTGTTAACTAATAAAGTGAATTACCTCGGGGTCTTGCTTGATTCTTCATTGAGCTGGAAACCCCATATAGAAGAACTCTCAAAAAAATGAAACAGGGCCGTTGGAATAATATCGAAAATCCGTCACTTCGTTGATATTAAAACACTTAGAAACATTTACTTTAGTTTCTTTTCAAAGTCATCGGTCGTACGGATGTCTAGTTTGGGATTTCGCGAAGGGACAAAATATTAATAGCTTATCCTGCATACAAAAACGAGCCATGGCATGGACAGTGAAGTACAGGAGCATCACAGTGAGATTTAACTGCTCTCGCTTGCTTAAAGATCTGCCTAAGATGACCAAGGACCTCAAAATCAGCAAAAACAATTCAAGCAACATATACACACTTTACTTACTGCTAAATGCTAACTAAAATCACAGTAATTTGTATGCTTAATCTTGCTTTACGAGGGTCAGTGAAGCATTACTATTGAAAGAACGTACCACCATACCAAAGTACAAAAGGATTACCACCTGCATGGCCCACATTTAACCGAGTCAACCTTCGCGTTAATCTAAAAATTTCCATTGTATAACTAATTTTATATGAACACGGACACTAAACGCACGATTTGCTTTATTATTCGTTTGTTTTTGTCTATAATACGTTTAGCAAGAAAGTCTGTTTAAGCTCCTAAATTCCGGAGAGGGATGGTACATTTGCGCAAAGGCAATTCCACCGTCAACCGATGTCCCAGAAACGCGCAAAGCATGTCGGGAAACGGATATAGTGACGTAACACCTACTCCTTGCCTCCAGCCAACCAAGAACCCTAATTCACCAACCAAGAACCCCAATCTGCTTTCGGTTTCCCCGTAGCGTCACAGATTTGGTTCATGTATGGCGAAGACACAAGGTTCGTTGAATGAAGGAGTTGAAAGCAATCGAAGTATCATTTAGACTCAGGTTGATAGAGCGTTTGATTAAACAACTATTATTAGGTGAATGCATAACTCGCAATGCATGAACGAAAATCTTTGTCACCAAGTACCTTTCAAATGCGCCGTTTAATTTGGCTTATTCACAGAATCACAGATCACAAGCTGTTTTGGGACGCTGAATATGCTAGAGCTAAGGCTTATACCTGGAAATAGTTCGTGCTAATTTTATTTTAAAAAAAAAAGCACACTCTTGCCTTCGGTTTGAAGCAAGAGGTGTATATGACTATTGACCCAGGCTTGTCTTTTGAGATTTCTGGTTGAGGCTGTTACAATCAAGGAGGTTTAATTGGCTTAATTAAACCTCCTTGGTTACAATGCTCCTAACTCATGCAGTAGATGTGTGGAGCCTTCTTAAAGATAGGTACTTCTATATTTTCGTGTCTTTGGGTATTATCTCATTTAATGTATGTTTGCTAATTTTTTATACCATTTGCCTTTTTTAGCTAGCTTTGCTTCTGGTATGGCGTCAAGGAGTCAATTGTTTTCTTGGCGCAAATTCTTGAATGAGATTGCTGTGCAGTTGACTACAGATAATGTCAGGACAATTACATTTTTATGTAACTTGCCAGGTATGGTGACTGTTTCTACCTTAGTTTTTTCGTTTATTATAAATAAGAAAGAAAATGCAATGCCATATTTTCTTAAAATCTGATATCAAAATGGCAAGCTTTTTCTTGAATATTATATTAAACTGTGACAATTCTAGTGGAATTTAATTGCTTAGGACTTACGTTTATTGTGATATGTTGTCTAGTTCGAACTTGTGGACAATTATCATGCTTATGTAGATCCAGGTCTCTCTTTTAAATAAGATTATTGATTAAGTTTCTTTTAACCGGTGTGGAGTTACATGAATGATGTAATCGTATTTCATGAAATCATGTAGTATTGCATTTGCATTATGTGTTATCTCAAAGTATGCTTGCTCCTAAAAAATTTATGATGAAGTTGCTCAATTTTTGCTTGATGTGCTTTTTAATTGGCTTTTATGCGTATATGTGTATGAAATGGAAACGTTGTCATATGATTGTAAAAAGGGAGCGTTGATTTACGTCAGACTACATATTCATGCATGTGTAGCTTCTTGCTTCCACTATTTTTTGTTGCAAGTTTTTGTTCTGCGGAGATTTTCATATGCTGTTTCTGCGTTAAATCCCAGAATTTTGTATAATATGTTACCTTAAAGTTACAAGAAGGGCTTAAATCTTTTTGTTCACATCATGTCCTTTGACTCTGTGCTTAGAATTTCGAAAAATTGTCTGTTAATCTTCCCATGGGACAGATGCCCTAATATAGTGAGAAGCCTATCCTGTCATGCTTTCCCCTATTCTGAATAAGGTAGAAATTTAGCTTTTTAGATAATTGATGTGCTTTTTGTTAGTGTTAGTTCAACTTCCTTTCGGTTCTGAGTATGTTTCTGTAATTTCTTGTAGCTGGATTGGCAGAGACTGTGAAAGATGGCACCTCTCTTTTACTAGCATTAGAGAAGGAAGGTATTATAAATGAAGCTGATGTCAATCCATTATGTGAACTTATCGAACTAGTGCCCAGAAAGGATTTACTTTATAGAATAAAGGAATATCAAGATATCCAAATGCAAGGCAAAAGCAAGCGGGATAAATTGGGTGAACAGTCTGGTCCAATTCAAGATCTAAAATGTACTGATGATCAGATAGAACCTAGTATGTCCGATAACTACTGCTATGCATTTTTTATTGTGATCCATTTTTGTTGCAAGCCCAAACTAGAGTCAATTAAGTTGGGCTTAGTCCTGTGAACCAATGAATAGGTAGCTGTCGCTATATGTAAATAATAGTGCAGTGTGTGATGCCAGGCTTTGATAGTATATTTTCAGGGTTGTTCGTGCTCACATTTGAATCATCGATTGGAAATACACCTGATTGCAGTTGTATATATATATATATATATATATATATATATATATGCAACTGAGATTTTTCTTTGCATGGGTTACATTATTATCATGTACAGTATAGTTCCATACACTTGATAGACAATAGTGGCTCTGATAGTCATAGTGGCAAGAGAGCAATTAGAAGGTCTATCTGTCTGTCTATCTATCCATTCATCTATCTATCTATCTGTGTATCTATTTATCTATCTATCTTTCTATCTATCTATCTATCTATCTATCTATCTATCTGTCTGTCTGTCTGTCTGTCTGTCTGTCTGTCTGTCT
>QQSS02179129.1:0-14551 GCA_003687565.2 Craspedacusta sowerbii
ATATATATATATATATATATATATATATCTTGCGTACAAACGTGTTCGCAATTCAGAATAAGCCTTACCTTCAGATGCAAATGCTTTCCTCTGAGCAACATTTGGTTAAGGTAGAGTGCGCCTGGGCAAGAGATGTGCTGTCTTTTAGCGCAAACGCTCATAAACCCATGCCAAAAGTCGTCCATGGTCATTGTAGAAGTTCTGTGTAGGTTACACAAAAGTATTCTTATGAGTTCTGTGGCTCTATTTGATAACAATCACCCCTTTCGATTTCCAAACAATGGCAAGAAGCCGGTATCGGACCTAATCTTACTATGCGGATTTAAGTCTGGCTAACGGACGTCACCCAATAAGATTAAAAGGGTCTGAGCCTAGAGTTATTATATACCCGTCAATGCAATTACCTCTATTGGTCTCTGTCTCTTAAACAAACATCCAACAATTGGAAAAGCAACCTTGCTCACGGAGTAACAGTTTTTTACTCTTTTCAGGTGGAAAAAGAATGGGAACTTGCGATGAGCAGCAAAGTGCTCTATCATGGCCTTGTCGAACAGCCCGAACGAGGTTCTCAAACGAGGTCAAACTCCTCGGCCGCGCTCCAGCCCATTGGCGCTTGCTTTCTCGTACAAAGCGTGAACGCGAGCATACGTCAACAGCTTTTAAAGTATAGTTACTTCGCCTTCGAGTTCCAAAAATATGCAAGGATATGCCAAAAACAATTGTTGCTTACTTACGGACGAGGCGGGAGCAAAAGTGTTATGTGTACAGTGAACAGTACCCAAGTCTACGGAACCGAGATCACGCATCTACAATCAGCGAGAGGTGGGCACGGGGGGATGGAAGAGTGCGATTTTTTTACCCCACCCCCTACAGCCGGTTTTCCCCTTCGCTTGATTTACCAACAGATAAAGGAAGCATTACCGTTCCTTAATGACTTACAAAATTTATAGCAACCGCTATTTCAAGATTTTCTGGGGTTATGACACCGCGCTAAGTAAGTTTGCCATTCACAAACGACCTCAAGACCCATAGCACAAGTTTTGCACCAAGTCAGACGTTTCGCTTAAGTTCAGGTGCCTCTACTACCTCTACTACTGCGGAGTGTAAGCATGTCATATATGCAACACGCTTTGCAGAATCTAAGCAAGTCTCCGGCAAATCAAGTGCCACCCACGTCATGATTCAGATGATGATACTATCTTTCATTATATATGATATCAGCAATTAGCTAACAGCTGTGACAGTCCCATCAAGAAATAGTTGCTAAAATTTTAATCATAAATTAAGAAGGCTAGAGGGCTGTTCTTCGAAGAATTCAGCAGGCTTCGATGCAGGTTTCGGAGCTCACGTCGTCAATGGCAACAGATTGCTTTTGTTACTCTCATTGCCACCAGTACATGCTATTTAAATACTATTCAAAATAGCTTTATCATGCTTATATGGTGATATTTAAATTGTTTATCCTACAGATCAAGCCTATGGTATTCAAGTAGGAAGCAACTATTTACTATTTGTTAGAAAGCTATTGTTTGTAAGAAATAAATATACAGAACGGGATTTAGTAAGACTTAGCGACTGATCCTATTCTGGTAACACTAAAACCACTGAAACAGCAGGACTGTAACGAACCCATTCTCAGGTATCTTGCGGAAGACGCGATTTCGATCCACACTGCGGAAAGCAAGGCATCCAAGTCATTAGTTCAGGATGAAGGCATTTCATCAAAACGCAATGCTGTTTACAGCGAATAAATGTTTGAGAAGCTAAGAAGGAAGTTTGCTAAAGTCCGGTATGTGGGGAACACACCGGGCATATGGAGTTTTGTTAACAGAAGATTTATGGAAATGACTGCTAAATTGGGTTCATGACAGTTGTGTAATGGACAGGGCCGTTTCTGAGCAGGACTTGAATTAGTTCTGAAAAGTCGCCAAGACTTTAACGTCTGCTCAAGAAATGAACTCTGCTTCAAGGTTTGTTCATGGCCAAACATTATCCTTTCCTGAGCCTGGTTTTGATACTAACTTTGCAAGGTTTGTATAATAACTGACGGACAGTTTGGAATAGCAAGATATTGATGCATATGTATTGCAACAACACGAAAACATCCACTATTGAAAGATGTACTTTAAAATATGATGCAACAAGCGTGCGCATAATGTTAGCATTTCATATTTCTTCCTGCGCGTCAGGCAACAAAAGTTTAAGTTCTTAATTTATGCATTTTCATCTATATTCATTCATTCTCGTTGATTTTATTTTCTCCGTTGTGGCAAAAGTTGCATGATCAAGTATTCTGCCAGCTTCGATAAGACGATCATTCTAATGCTAAATCATCGGTTATTCTTTCCTCTCGCCGTTTTTTGACGCACTACATGAAGCTGCTGCTGACCCAAAATTATTTTTTATCAAATAGATTTATTGTTGACTGCACAAAATGTTGCTCAAACTTTAAAATACTGGAAGATTCTTCTTTTGGCGGACACTTGAAAGAAAACTGGAAATAGAATTAGATTATATATTCTCAGCGCTACTTCTACACACTCTCTCTTATTCTTCTATGTTTCAACCGCAACCACCATCGTCATTTATATAGAACCTTGCCGTAACAAACGGACTCCAATACCTCTTTACGCGTCCGTTAAACTAAAGAACGTATCAGGCAATTTATGTCTGCTATATAAATGTGGTAAGATACCACCAAAAGATCACCCGATTTAATTAATAAGCTCATAAAAAAGAATTCCTGAGCCATGCTGCACTATGAGCAACTAGGACCCGTCTTGTCCAATTAGGGAGCAATGCCATGACAAATACGTTTTTTTTTTACTTTACCAGGTTTATAAATCTTTGTTCAACTACTTTGCATATTAGATCCAGCTGGAAAAGTTAATCAGATTAAGTCCTTCGCTGGTGGCTTCTTTACCTAGGCGCCTAAACATTAGTTAATATTTTCAAACCATGTTCATAGATCGCTCGCTATAAAATCAATATCGAGTGCCATGCTTATGAAATAACTGCTTGCAAGCAGTTGAACCCCTTACGGAACCGTGGTGCGATGTTATCACGGATCTCTATAATAACATTGAAATCAGTGCTTGTTGTACCAAAATGGGGGAGGAGTGAATGACTAGGTCACGTGCCTGATTTAAGCCAACCAAGTTGCGCTATTTTCCCGCTGAAACTTGTCAGGCGATGTCTATATGGAGGCGTCTTGGTGAAGGACGTGAGACGGTTTTAATTAACTATCCGAAGATGTAGTGGGACTTGCTAAGTCCTATTTTTTTTGTGTTATAGCTCTTGGGCGCTATTGTCTAAAGTCGGATTTCCGCAGTTTGTATGGAGTTTCTTTCTGACCAACTGGTTATCTCCGCGATATTTCGTAAACTTCTGCAGCGCTGATGGAAGAAGTTTGCTTAATGAAATGAATTTTGTTGTCTAGGTCAAGGGGTTAGTTTTATCCAAGATGTTTGAGGCACGATTGTCAGAAGGAGCTGCATTCAAGAAGCTTGTTGAAGCCATGAAGGATCTTTTTCAAGATGTCAACTTTGACTGCAACGAACAAGGACTGTCATGTCAAGCCATGGATTCGAGTCACGTTTGCCTTTGTTCTGTTCTGCTTCGAGCCTCTATGTTTGAGACATTTAGATGCGATCGGAACGCCACACTAGGAATGAGCACAAGCACAATGTCAAAAATTCTGAAATGTGCTGGAAATGATGAGTCAATCACACTCAAAGCTGAAGACAATGCAGACGTAGCTAAATTTATATTTGAAAAACCAAGTATGTAAAACGGAAGTAAATTTTCGTTGGGTCACTTGCCTTTTGTTACAGATGTTCTGTGTTTAGTGAAATCAGTTTACATTTTAGGCATTTTTGTGGTGCTGACAGGAGGCATGTTCCTGATTCTGGTCATGGAGCCTAAGAGAGCAAAAGCAGTTTTTTTTTTGCAAACGGTTTACTTTTTTTAAAATACTGTTTTGTTTATTAGCTGCTGGGTTTTTCGCAATCTGTTATCCTGTTTTCTGTTGCAATAATCAGAGCAGCTAGAAAATATTTTGGTTATGCTTTGAATGCACTTGTCGTGTAGACCAAGAGAGGGTATCAAACTTTGAAATGAAGCTCATGGATATTGACAGTGAGCATCTGGGAATTCCAGTGAGTAATTATTAACTACATGGCATCTTTTTTTTTTGCGCAAGCCCTGGAATGCCTACTAAATATGAGCCTTTCAAATCTCTGCTCATAAGACTTAATTATGATTAGTTTGTTTTCATATTAATATACAATCAAGTCATACAATAAGCCCCAGTTTATGAGCCTGCAAATCTCAGTCTATGGCACTTCAGACTATAGCAGTTGAAGGCTTTGTTGATGAATATTATATTTTTTGTAGATTTATGCATCTGCTCAAAGATCATTACAGAATTGAAGTCATTTAATTTGAAACCTGTCTGTAATTGAAGCCTACACAGAAAAGAGTCTTTGAAACCTATTCAAAAAACTGCACTAATGAAATCAATTATTATATTTGCTTGCCCTTGAGTATGTGCAATTGCATTATAAATGAGCAATAAGGCCTGGAACTGTTTAATTCTCTGATCCAGATTTAAATAGTTTCTGGAAATTATGATCTTAGTCATTGTTGCAGAAAATGGTTTTTGAGTTTGCAAGTGTTTTTTTCTATGAATACAAAGCAAAGCAGTGGTACCAAAATTGTAAGTGTTTTTGTTTTTAATGCAAAGCAAACTATCCACCCAGTGTACTATAATATATAAGTCCATGTTATTGTGATACTGTCTTTTCTTCATTTAAAATATTTTTAGGATCAAGATTACGATGCTGTTGTTAGCATGCCTTCTGGTGAACTGCAAAGGATATGCAGGGATCTCAGTCAGTTTGGTGATAATGGTATGCACCTTTAGTTCTTCATGGCAGATAGCAGTTCCATAGTTTGTCAAACAAACTGATGCTTTTATAAACGTCAAGATTAATGTTATGTCTAACAGTGGCATTTAGACTAGAGCAGCTGTCGCTCTGTCCCTGTTGCTGTTGCTTTCCTGGAAAATTAGTTATTGCTAGCAGTGGGCTAAGCATTTGGGCTATCTGTCTGATTGACTCAGATGTCGTGTTGAAACTGTGCAAATACGAAATTTTAACTTCAAACACATAGTTTGAGCTGCCATCAGGGAACTGCTACCTTAGCCTGATTTGCCTGTAACAAAAACTGCTTAAATCACTGATTTTCCTTGCAGTGACCATAGCATGCACCAAGGATGGCATCTGTTTCTCATGTCAGGGTGAGCTTGGCACGGGTAGCATTACCCTTCGTCAACAGTCTGCTGTCGATGACAAAGGAAAAGCGGTTAGTATGAGTGTATGTTATTTGCATTTTTCGTTGTATAATCATCGTTTGGTGATAAACGTGACTTGAGGATTGAAATCAGCATCAATTTTATCATTTCTTGTAAGGTTTCCCAGGTTTTTCCAAGTTCTGTTTTGCACACGTATGTACGTACGTATGTCATTGGTCTGTCCAGGAACGTTAGCTTGACTTGTTTTTTACTTCACTCGTTCTTAATTGAGCATTCACGTGACAAAGTAATTTGTTGACTGTTTCCCCGTTTTCTCATTTCAGGTTTCAATAGAGCTGAATGAACCTGTTACGCAGACGTATGCAATGAGGTTTCTTATATTTTTCTCGAAGGTAAATCGCTCTTACATGCTGTTTTTTAATGCTTGGAGTGTGCTGCTCGTATTTAAATCATCTTTATCAGTTGCAGAAGCTATTGGTTTGTTAGGATTGTTTGAACAGTTAATTGTAGTAACATTATGCTCTATGTTAGTCTGCTTAATCTTAGGTGCCTCGTGATTGCCTTTGAACTGACTTCTAGCTTGTTTGAAACTGGTATGTACTTGGCAGTCGTCGTCCTCCCTGCTTTTGCTTCATGCTGCTTTAGTATAAGAGATACGGACGTGAGAGTCAAAGTTGTGACGCTAATTGTGCTTCTGCGCGTTCTTTCAACGATAGGCCTCATCTCTTTCCGAAAATGTTCAATTGTCGATATGCAAAGACGTACCGCTGGTTGTCGAGTACAAGATTGACGATGCCGGTTATATCCGCTATTTCCTCGCACCAAAGATCGACGACGAGAATGAAGCCGAGGAAGCGAACGAGGGAGGTCAGGCTCAAGATGACACCGAAGAGTAGGGCTGCGAGTGGTTATCCCTTCATGGGCGTCTGTGCGTACTGATTCCTGACAAGAATGTCGCTATTTGGCCGCGGCAGTACGTGGCAATACGTGCCAATATTCAGGCAGGTCATCACCACCCGTCCCCTTTCCGTAACTGCTCCTTTCTGTGCCAAATTTTTTGCGGAGAACTTGTATTCATTTTGCGTGTGTGTTGCTTATTTTAAGCGCCACGTAAATTTTCAGTACCTGAACATTTCCTGATATATATTTTCGAAGAAGCGAGATGCAAAAGTTCTTGCATTGCATATCGTAAAATGTTAGTTCGTTTTGTTGCGTCTCCTATGTTGAGCCTGTCCGAGATCTTCTCTGCATGGGACGGTATGCGCTCGATGTCTTGCTGTTTCGAGACCTTCCAATTAAGCTGCTTTTGTTGGGACTTACGATTCTGTTTCTTGGCCGAGTTATTTGCTAGTTTGAAGGTGTTCCTAAACCGGAACACCGTGCAGAGATATGGCTCAAAGTAGCTGCTTAAACGCATATCGATGTAAAAATTTGTAAGTTAAGCCATTTCTTAAACATGACCCCCAAAACCTCATTCTTTTTTATAGGTACGATAAAGTCTGTTATAAGCTGACTATGACTATATTTAACATAGAGCTCACGGATGCAGATGCCATGTTTGTGCTTGAATTCCTAAAGCCACACAAGAATCCAGACTATGATGATGTCAGCATGGATGTAGTCAAAATCTTATCAGGCAAACTGACTGTCCCTCCTACGCATGTTTTCAGTATGTCTGTGGAGCAGTGGAGATTCCCAGACCTCCAGGAGGAGGTCCAAATGTAGGTACAAAACTCTGCTCCTATTTGGAGGCAAAGCAAATCTTCTATCCTAAACAGTTTGGATTTAGAAAAATCTGGGCCACAGAATATGGTATCCTTGAGCTGGTTACAAATCTTACTCTGGCAATGGATCACAAACGTTACACTATCGGAGTGTTTTTTAGACCTTTCGAAAGCCTTTGATATTGTCAACGATGAAATCTTGTTATCCGAAATGGCATGGCATGGTGTATCTAAAAAATGGTTTGCTAGTTGACTGGCAGACGCCATTCTGTCGAGTTAAATAATGTGGTTAGTGAAACACTTCCTATTACAACGTTATAATTGAACGTTGCTATTTGACTAAATTTCTTGGTGTTGTTATTAATGAGAGCTTAACATGGGCTAGACAAACAAGTTAAGTCAAAGGTATCAAAGAATATTGGGGTTATTGGTATGGGTACAAGACACCTTAATTTTAAGGCAGCTCGTAGCCCTTATTTTGCATGTCCAACCATATATATCCTTTGGAAATTGAGCATGGGGCAGTACTAAAAAGACAATTGGTAAAAGTCCACAAACTTAAGAAGAAAGCTGTACGAATAATATCTTACGCTGCGAAAACTGCACACTCAAGGCTTCTTATGAAGCATCGTAATACGTTAATCATATGTGAGTTAAATATTTTGCAGACTTACATTTTTCTTTACAAGCACCAACATAATGTGCTTCCAACTGTGTTCTGCAATTATTTCGAAAGAGCTAACAATTGTTACAAAAATCGATTGATGAAATTTGGACATAAAGAAAGATTTTCCAAGGGAAAGGAAGATTCTCCTTCACATCACGGGGGCCTCTCCTCTGGAACCACGTAACATGCAACTCTACTAAAGAGATTGCAACACTTAAAATGTTTAGGCAGTAATTGAAAAATTTCTTCTTAACTTAGCTGAACATATACCAATCTGCCAACCATACACTCTTATCGCGTATATTGCGAGTCACTATGTATTCACCTTATTCCTTCCTTGTTCAAAACATTCCAAGAGAAACATTGGATACTGTCAGCCAAGGACTCAAACTATCTGACTGCTACTTTGAACATTTGAAATTCTGAAAGCGCCATTGCGCTACGCTTTCCACTGACCTGGTGAATCAGAAATCAAATACAATTACCATTTAATGTATGAACATAATTTATGGTACTCCATAAACAGGCCCACTTGGCCTTTTGGGTATTCCATGCCATACCCGCAGAAATAATTGCGTCTGGACTATTGACTGCTCTCTGAGTATTAAAACGTTGCTGTAATATTGTCATGTTTGTGTTTTTTTCACTGTCTAATCAATTTCAAGAAAAAAACGTTTACATATAGTTTTGTATATTGCTCTAAGCGTAATGCAGAATTTAGCAGTAAAGCTCCATGCCGAAATCACTGACAACGAGTTACTCTTCCTACGCAATTCATTGCGACCCAAACTCATCAAAACCTTTGTCTTTGCTGGCCTTGGTTTCAGGCCGAGACGGGATTCAGCTTGTACAAGAAATCTTTCTTGGAGTGACTCTTGATCCCGTTGGAAAGTTTTTGCTACAGTCAAGTCATGCATAGCAATCGGCTGGATTGAAGGTTTGTAATTGAGTTGTGTAAGCTTAATACCGTCCGAATTGCGAGTTTCAACTCGCTGGAATGCGGTATTGCTCTAGAAAGCAACAACGATATGCGAGCATCGTGTCATTAATACCTGTAATTTTGTTGACGACTCATCGCTAATATTATGCAGCCATTCTATATGTAGGACTGAAGTAGACACTCAGGATAAATTTGAAGACTCATTGAAGAAGTCAGCGTAACATAAATACGGATCATAAACGCAAAAGCAACTTCATCATGTATAACAAAAACAAAAACAACAACAGCAATAACAACAAAAACAAAAACAAAAAGGCAGTTCCTTATTCCGTCAATGTCGCAAACATTTCCTTACTATCATACTATAAAGCGTAAAATAAAATGAACAGCGTGTAGGGAACTAATGAAAGAAACGCAAATAAATCAATTAGCAATTTTTCTAATTACGCAATAGAAGCTCGATTTTCTGTCAGAGTTAACCTGATGTCATGTATGACGTTGCAAAGTACCGAATCTTTAAAATTTTGTATTATTAATGCCATTGATTTTCATATTTCTTACAGGGTCGGTAAACATTGATTAAAAATTAAGTTTCGCTTGGCGCAACAAAACCCTTTAAAGCTGAAGCTGATTTATGCATATATGCAAACTAGTATACTTACTATGATAAGTGCAGGTGTTTCGTCAGATTTATCTTCTCATGTACCAGCGATAGCACATTCTCGCGTTCTCTGTAACATTGAACATCTGGTCTGAACAATCTGAATGCAGAGCATCCTTCGCTAAAAGAAACTTATGGGTCTTCAGTAAAGCCTCATTACTTATCGTCTTCCCCAACAGGAACTGCAACTCTATACTATTCTATTACTTTATATAGTCTATAGTATACTATACTATACTATACTACGCCTGCTATTCGAAAGCGTAGTCCAGTCAACATTGCTGCTTAAAAGATAAAACTTTTGGTTCTTGCATCTAGACAGCAACAAGTCTAAAGACATTAAGAAACAAACTAGGGAATTAAACTAGAGCAGCAGAGGAACAACAACCTATAAGTTTCTAAGCGCTCTGCCTGCTCGCCTTTCTCGCCTTTAATTTTTGTAACTTATTTAATTTTTGTATTTTTACCGCATCAAAGTAGTCTGTGTTTGAAATTACTGTAAGCGCGTCGCGATGTTGTTGAGGTGTAATAACAGGGATATTGTTAAGCAATGAACGTGAGTGCTTGATATTTTGTGACTTGAAAACAATACAACGACTGATGGCACGCGATTACTTTGAATACTAAAGAGCTAAGAAAACAAGGCACACGTTTTCTTTAAATGCTTATCTTATTGATGCACAATATTGCATCTGCCTTATGCTCAACCTTCTTGATTATTACGTCAGGTCTATGTAGCAGCACCTCTAGATGGTAGCGTCATCCATCAATCTCCTGTTGTGACGCCTTCGTAAATAAACTACACATCGAGGAACAGACCCAGAAGCGCCCCGCCTATGCCCTGAGAGGATTGCATTTCATCAAATTGGGCGAGCTTTTGGTTGGAAACATCTCTTATTTTAGGTTGGAGCTTCCTACATTGAAAATATTAGCTTTCTTATTTCTTTCTCTTTGGTACTTGATGCTTCACCAACCAGACTGAAGTGCAGAAGAGCTTTAAAGCAGTCATAGTCACAATAAACTAGAAACTAATTTCCAATAAAAGAATTTTATTTTTTCAGCACCGTTACTGTGTTTTCGTAATATAATTCCAAAATGCTTTTTCAAATCAACTCGGGCATCATCCATATCAATACGATTGTTACTTAAACTAATCGTTCCCAATGAGCTACTCATTTATCGAAGCTCGACTTGCATCTTCATCGCAGGGTTGCATGTTTTGGGTTATGCTACTTCCTTGCATATACGGACGCTATTCATGTCCGACTTGAATGCAGAGGTCATGTTGTTTTTCGGTAGTTGCTCGTATAAATTATCTTTTAGCACAAGCAATAACCAATGAAAACGTTTGGCATATAATTCAGAAAAGTGCTTAAGCTTTTACATGGGAAGCTGTCCCATGCAGCCGACGTTTATAAGTATGAGAGCTCCACAAAAGTTCATTGATTTGATTATGATGATTTCAAAAATTTGAGAGTGTGGAAGCCACAGATCGGCTGCGACATGTAGCAAATTCTCCACAAAAATAGATCTATGGGCACCCAGCGCTGCTTCTATTCTATTCTATTCTATCTATTCTCCACAAAAATAGATCTATGGGCACCCAGCGCTGCTTGCGAAAATAATAGTGACTGTGCATGAGGACTCGACGCTACGACTGGAACGCGCTGATTAAGGACAACGTTATTTTTATCGAATAGCGTTGCCAAATTTAAGCGACGCAGGTCATTCCACGCAGCCTCGATATCAATAGCGAAGCCAATAGTGACTTTTTAACCTCTGCGTTGTAAAGACTCGCATGCGCAACGTCACTAGGCTAGCTAGTTTGCTTTCTCTGGCGTCGTTCAAAGCAAGGGCTTAGGCAGAAGGACTCGATTCTATGACGCTTATCATCTCATACTGCCAAACTCTCACCTTCAATCTTTACCCAATTGCTCCCTGTCTACCCAAGATCTTGTGTAGAATAGCTTCTTCTAAGTTCTTGCAATACTTGATGCGTTCTTTTGATTTTCGCTACTGTCCTTTTGTGCCCTGCGATTGGGTAAAGCGTTTGATTAGTAAATTAAATAAAATCAAAAGGTTGCTAATGATCACTATTCACCTGGAGGAGTGAAATCTCTGAACTTTCGAGGAAGCTTGCTAGACCACATCGCTTAGGATCTAAAACAAGATACTACGTGGACGCTAGAAGCATTAAATCGCTCTACTATAGTTTTAATTCCACTCAGCCTGATCTACGGATTCCTTAGCTGGTGTCTGGCCGGAAAGTGTGAGCTTAACAGAATATGTAATCTGCAACAACAAGCTCGGAGAATAATTACGTTCTCTAATTACGACGCCTCTACAGCTGAATTATTCTTGCAATTGAAAATATTGAAAATCGAAGCAGCTATTAAATTAAACTTTTGATTTTTTTATGCTTGACTGGCACAATAATCGGCTCCAGATATCTCTGAACAAATTATTCTGCTTTATTGCCTCTACCATGAACACTCGAAAGAATTAATCATCGCAACTATCGATGCCATCGAGACGGACTTAATGTTATGGTACCAGACGCTACATATTTCCAGGTGCAAGCTTATATAACTATCTGAGTGCCATTAATGTCAAAATATCAAATCTAAAATGAATGTTCGGACTTGAAATGAAGGTCTTGCTTACAGATTCCTACGCCTAATATTTATTCGAATATCTACGAAATTACTGTTGTGATTGTAGTACTTGTACGCTTTACACATTGAATTCGGCTTCTCTGTATTTGTAAGCCACCTTTTGTGCAGATCGGATATTTTCTGTGACAAGAGGTATTAGAATGTTGATGGATCAGTTCCTTACTAGTCAGTCAGGCATAGATGTTATCGTATAATCGTCAAATACATCGTCAAAATTACCACAATTGCATATTTATAACGCCACAGTTAACTTATCAATATGCGTATTTTGCTTATGTAGCGCTTTGATTTTCTTTTGGAAGTCATTTTGGACGTATTAAATTTTATATTTATATTGCAAAGCTGGTTATGTAAGGATGCACCTTGGAATTTTGTGGCTTTTGTTCCGTAGAATTCTGTCCTTCTGTATGGAAGAATCAGTTTAGGACTACTCTGTACACGGTTGTTGAAAACCGGAACTCTGTGATTATAAAGTTGCTGTACAGGTTGAGGGAGTTTCTTATTGTACCAGTCGTGTATGCAGAGGCCTAGTTTGAGGGTGATGACGTCTTCGATTTTCAGAACTTGTAATTGTAAAAACAGTGCAGATGTGTGATCATGATACCCAGAGAATGTAAATAGTTTTACGGCTCGTTGTTGCAACTTTAAGATTTTTCTCAGTTTGCTTTTGTTCGTAAAACCCCATGTAAAGGATCCATATGTCATGAGACCGTGAAATAGACTAAAGTAAAGTGTCTTCATTGTCTGCGTATCGATATTATGTCGTATTTTAGATATAAGTCAAATTGCGCGTGCAAGTTTTTTTTGAAAGCTCGGTAACGTATGGCCTAAATGAAAGAATTGAATCTAGTAGAATACCTAGCTACCTAGCTTTATTAGATAAGAATAATTGGCTTGTTAATTTTTATTAGCACCCTTGAGTCGCACTGCTTGTTATTAGGTCGGAAAAGAATGGCTTCGGTCTTGTCCGCATTTCGGGATAAACGGTTAGCGCGAGCCGCTATGTATGTTTACATCTATGTATATATGTATATTTTTTATTTTTATTTTTATTTTTGTTATCATAGTTATTACTTTTTTCTTATATAATTTAATTAAAATATCTACACATTTCTCGCACTTATCTTGCATTACGATGTATTAGTATCTCGCTGATTAGAACAAGGTGGCATCCTCAATCTTATTAGCCTCGGCTACAGAGGGTGTCTCCTATTCCAATAAATGCAGCTGTGATGAAACTTTATGATCTATCTTGTGTTTGTTTTGATACCATGCATTTGTTCAGATAATAAATTCTTGTTGCTGTTGTCTTGTTGATTAGTCTACATGCGGGACTTTTAGATCAGAAGGATTTTGACCTCTGTCCTTGCATCGTCCAGATTTCATGAAGCCACCTAGTGCGCAAACTGCTTTGCAAAAGTGCGCAGCTCGCTTGCAATTAAGTAAACCCTGATGACCACTTGGAGTCAATTTCGGTCCAGCTAACTTGGCTTGTGCACTAAACTTGAAAGCGAGAAAGCTCAGGTAAAGAGAAATTTTCAGGATCCACGTCAAACTTTCAGGAATGCAGCTCCTAAGGTCAAATGGTCTATCAATAATAACATCGTAAGTGTTTTCTTGGTCACTATAACCATCGCAATGGCTTGGGAAAATTTTTTAGAGGGAGACTCGCTAGTGGTAGATCCAGGAGCTTCTGCATGCGGGCATGGCAGATTCTTTGTTGCGCTGAGCATCTTGGAGTGCTTTTGTCGAGGGCTAGGTAAATGTTTGCGCGTTCAGACTAGCAGAAGTTAGGTTGGAGCAAAACGAACATATTGAATATAACCATGCACAGGCTCAACAGCTGGAGATCATGGGAGCCATTATGCCTCCAACAATAGACCAAAAACCTTTAGAACCTCAAATTTCAATGATCTGCATTTGAATCCACATCACAAAGATTTAATTATCGTTCTAAAAGAATATATAAATTTCACAGAAGCGATACAAAAACCCATTGCCGAGCGTGAATATTTTCCAATGTACTCGAGTCCATCGTAGAGCAGCTAGGACGGAAGATTGAAAGCAGAACAGAGAATACGAAGCGGTTTACGACGTTACATGATTTCTTTCACTCGAAGGAATGGCAGCTTCAGACAAATAGAAAGCAGAGAACCAGGAATACCAAATGCAAGTTCTCTTACTCATCAAAAACGAACATTCATCGCAAACAGCTTGTCATCAGCTGAAGATAACTAATGTTTATTGCAAAAACTGCTAAAATTGATAAGAAGACGTCGAAAAGGAGTTCCAGCGACACAGCAAAAGTAAGCAAAAACGAAATGTGCTACATAACATTGCATACTTGCATTCCCATACATACCGAAGTTTGCAAAAAAAATATTTACGAAATGTTCCGTACATAATGTACATTCAACATCAATACAAACAAGCAAACATGCATATATATATATATATATATATATATATATATATATTTACAACATAAATACCTACATACATGCATACATATATACATACATACATACATACATACATACATACATACATACATACATACATACATACAT
>QQSS02179140.1:0-14549 GCA_003687565.2 Craspedacusta sowerbii
TTGTACAGTTTAATCTATATTCGTCATTTACTCGTAATTAACGGCACCGAATCTGGCCAGATGCAGATTCGGTGGAGGCAGTGTTGTAAATATGGAAGTGTTCCGCGTCATTCGAGCAATATCGAGGGAACGTTTCTTCTTCAAAGGCCAGTCGGTCAGCGTCGTTTCGGTGAGCTTTTTCTGTACTTTTAGACACAAAGAACCATTGCTAAGCTCTTCTACTTGTCCTGTTTCATCTAAGTTGATCACGAGCACGTCCAGAAGATCTACAAGCTTTTCTAAATCTTTTGCGTTCCCTGGGCAGATAGGTTGACAATGTTCGAGATTCTCAAAATTGATTGCAATTCGCCGTCGTAGTCCTCCGTACTGTCTTTCGAGACGCGCCTTGGCTGCTTCGTACGCAGCCCAGGAATGCCCCAGGCTTTCCACAGTCCTCAGCGCCTTTCCTTTTAAGTAGTGGCGTAGTTGAAGCAGCTTGTATTCTGGTGTTGCCTGCGCTTGGTCAACACATTTCATAAAAGCTGCTCTCCATCCTGGGTAGGCGCGCTTTTCACCCGAGAAAGTTGTGATGAAGACTCTCTGCAGCTGCCTCCACATATCGCGTCCACGCTCATCATTACGAGTTTTCCCGCGGAAGTCTCTTGTTATCACGTGACTTTCTTCTGGACTGGCGCGTCCCGTCATCAGGCTCGGGGTTTTCCCCAGAGCTCCAGTGGTTACAATTGGAGAACTATACGGCTCGCTCCCTTGCGACAAATTGTTCCATGACATCGGAGTCTTTTAATATCGAGGAAGTTCTGCTGGCCAGTTCTTCTTTAAGAGCATGGAAACGCTCATTATATTTAATGTCTACGTCAGCGAATTCCGTGCTTATCATTTCAATTTCGGCAGCCACTTTCTCCACTTCTTCAAATTTCTCTCTTTGTAGGTGGACGTGGGAGAGATGACGCAGAGTTAACTAAGGCCATCCCTAGTGTCATCGTTGCTAATTAGATGCAACAGCTATAGCTTCACTTTATTGAAAGCGGCCGTAGCTATGGCTTTGTTTCTTACTGCTTCTGTGAGCGACTCTGCGTCAGTCTTGGTCTGCTCCTCCAAAGCAGTTCGATTCTGCCATTTATTTGGTGGCTTCTTACGAACTGCCATCGATACGCGATAACCACCCTCTGCTACCAATTTTGTTGATGAGACGAAGGTGGTGAACAAGATTATTGTTAACTTCTATTTTCCAACTTCATGGTTATCATAATAAAAATAATTCGCCAGACTGCATAATTGCTGCGTAACTCCACAACAAACATTAACCTAACAAATACATTAAATTACAGCTGACATGGAGACTGATCGCCTTTGCCGAACACCATAATTCAGAAAGCTGTTGATACAAATTAATTCCTTTGCTTTCGGTTGATACTGAATCCAAGCCATCATCCATGTTCGTCGCTAGGAGTACAGTCTCTGCAGCTATTGGTACTTTTGTCTTGTTATGCAATGCTTGCTGTTGTGTAGCGAACTGTGCCTGGAAAGGACACGAGTTTTCCTCAATTGAATTGATATATATCCGTTTCGCGCGTTTGATCCATTCCACGCCAAAGAAAACGATGGTACGGGCGATCTTCTGGTGCAAGTCCAATCTGAAGGTACATTTCTGCCACATTTCCAGCCAAGGCCACGGGAGACTTACTAAGTAGTCTCTCCAGCGTTGACGTAATTGCTTTCGCCTCGGTGACAGTCTGTTGCCTAACCACCTCGTCAGACAACAGATGCGTTGACATGGTGATAGTCCTCCACTCCATGCCCTTTCTATACCGGCAACTGTTGGGTTCTCAGGTCGCATCTGCAAAATCAAAACGTGAAATGAAGTCATATTGCGATGATAGTGTGCCAGAAATCCGCCCTAGGTGACGAGTTTTAACTTTGAAAACAATCCGATTGGTGGATCACCATACACGAAGTTCTTTTGACAATGCCAACAAGATGCACCTCGGAATTATATACGAACTAACCGTCCAATTGGTCCGTAGGTTGTCTTGTTGGTGTAACACATGTGAAAGTTAAAATTTTCAGAATTCGGAGGAGTCGCAGCGAAGCAGTCGGTGAGAAGGGTTGGAGAGAGACAGTCGAGGAAAACAGAGTGCGGATTCGCGTTACATCGGACTGCTTACGTTTCTGGGACACTTGGACACTAAAGGGAAGTGCTCCAGTTATTTGTGTTGGTTATTAGAAAAGATATATTTATTTGGGAATACTCTGCTCTGGGATCTAGTGGTTCTTCCCTTCCCCGGCTGTTCATATTAGCGCGCGACGTGTAGTTTGGCGTTTTTCGAAGCGTCACAAGGCATAAGATCTGCGCGATCGTTCACTTACACTTTTGTTCGAAACGGGAACATTAGTTGGTTCACCGAGCCGGAGACGATTTTTTTGTTGCATGTTAATGCTTAATGTGCTGTTTCCTGATACATTAATTTTTACTCGCTTTTGTTGCTTTCGGTCACTCGTTGTATTTGTGTGGTTTGTTGCGGAGGGAAGCGTTAAAATGTTTTTTGGTAATAATTAGTATTTTGCTGCGCGTCTTAAGATGACATCCATAAGAAAATTTATGAATCAGCGCAGTGAACATCGCGTTGACGTTACAAACCTGATAGGACACGCAATTGAATTAATCAAAAATTTTTCCCCTGAGCAAGAAGTTGAATTGCGATCTTGCCAATTGGCACTGGCAGCTAAAATGAGTGTTCTGAAAATCTTGATCAGCCAATATTAGACATTATGTCCGAAGATTCCTTCGAAGAAGAAGTTGTAAACGAAATAGTTTTTGCTAGTGATGTAAGCGCAGAATTGAATCTCATTATCATGCGAATAGACGCGCAAATAGGATAGCTTTCTAACTGCGTTGAAAGAGCCGTGGAGAAGCCGGGGGTGACAAGTTAGGCCATGAAAGAAACTTAAGTTAGGGGTCTCATGGGCCAGTGTGTTGTGCTAGTCCAGAGAGTCTTGCGGGTGTGGGTGATTCCGTAGCGTACCAGATCATGGGGATTGTCTCCTAGGTAGAAGATGATCAGCAAGGGTACCTCGCGGAAAGCATTTCGTTCAACGGAAATAGAAACGACGTCGGTCTCCCGTTCAGGAAAATTGTGAAGCTAGTGCGGATGGTGATAACAAAGGCAACAGTCGCCTATTTGCAAGGAAGTTGCACGGGGACCCAAAGTTGTTGGATCAATCCGATCTAATTAACCACGAGCAATTAGATAGTGGGATTCTTGAGCTTGTGTCCAGTAGCCCACCGGGACTTTGGGAAGTTTACGACATTAGATTTTGTGTCGTAAGGGCGGGTTTAGAACTTGTCAAGTTGAGTGCGGTGTCTAGGGCAAGTGTGAGGGTTATCGGTCCCTTATTACGTCAATGCCCTGATGAGGACCGTCATTTAGTGGTAGCCATCGTTAGTATTCTACTTCGCTTCCATTTCTTTCCGATTCGGCTCATTACAGGTGTAGACCAGGTTTTCCATCGAAATTTTTTAAGATTATTTTGGGTACCCTACAGAAATCATGGCGGCCGAAACATCAGAAGGCGCAGGCTACATGTCATGCCCAGCTGTGGGTGAACTCGGATAACAATAGAGAAGTTTATGGGAGAAGCCCTGGGTGGTGAGGCCTCGGAGTATGATGTGGCTAGCACTACAGAAGGTGCCTCTTCTTGTAATGGAGGTTATTCATTTTTTTTTCTCTCGTAGCTCATCTAAGAGTGATTTATTCTTCGACTTGGCGTTAGAGAAGGCGTTCCGCGACGGCAGGCGGCAAGAGACGCAAATTACCGTCGTTTACTGAATCAAGCGTAAAGGTATTTTTAATTTATGTGAATATTTTTATTGGTGACGGACGTTTATACATGCTTGGAAATGTGTATTATCGTTTACTTAAACTTTTTTTCCGAATCGGGAACAGATAGCATAAGATAAAAAATAAAAAGGATCGGCATGTTTAAAATCTTTAAAATCTCGGTGGCCCGTTTCTTGGGAAGATTTGTTGGCGCTGCTTCTTTCTATAGTTAGAAGATCAGTCGTATCATTAACGCTGCCCATGGACACAGACCAATCTATGCAGGTCAACATATAAGAACGCACAATGGGCTACCTGTTCATGTAGACTTGCTTCTAACGCGCTCAATTTATTTTTCTCCCGCTCGTACATTTTGAGCCATCTTTGAGCGCTGCTTTCATGGGCCGTGCTCATTTGTGTCAATGAAGGTTTTGCCTAAAGTTAGAAAGAACTAGCGTGAATTAATTTTTCTGTCTTTATGCATGTAAGCAGTTTTTATACCCGCTATCGAGTATTGCCTCACATAGTATAGGTAGCGAGATAACATAAAGTTACAGTGACACTCATTTCGCAAATTGCCTGTGCTCGGGTTAAACACTCAGGGTCTCGTGCTTAAAATTTGATTCAATTTCATTAAAAATATGGCTATGGAGTGCCTGCCAAGATAGTACCCTCACATTTGCCACTCCAAATCTACTCCAACCCTCCCTTGCCTTGACGTTGTTTAAAGATAAACAAGCTAATCAGAAGCCACATTAAGTAACAGAGATTATAGTGCAACTGGAAGAGTTTTATATAGGGCTTAATGCAGGGCGGAGAAACTAGAACGCTAAATCATATCAAGAATGCATCATTTTAGTTGTTTTCTAGTTACCTTAGCATTGACTTTCAGGACGGCTAACATCACAAGACATTATAGCAGGAAAGCGAACATAACCTAGCATGCTGCTTCTAAGCAACATTTTTACGATTTCTTTAGCCCTAACCAGCATGGAGTTTCGCTAAGAAACTCCATGGAAATAACGTCTACCATCGCAAGACTTTGCCGGTCAATACTCGCTTACGGTGCCTCTGCTCGCCACGCTCCTCTCTCTGTAAGAAATAACGTCTGAAATCACAAGACTTTCTTTCCTTAAAGTTTTACAGTACTGGCCTATACTCGCTCACCATGCTTCCCTGCAAGAAATAACGTCTCCCATTGAATAACTGTTTTCCCTTAAAAGTTTTACTGAAATATTCACTCGTCGTACGTCTGTGCCACTGCTCTAGGCCTGTGCCCGCCAGGGTGCTCTGCAAGCGTAGGGAGTGTAGATTGTGCAGGCACCGGAATATTCCAATCCCACTTTTTTTACCTGAGCTGGGTAGCTGCACATAATATTATGCTGATAATGCTTATCTGCTGATAATATTAGCACCTGTAAGTAAGACTTACCGAGAATATTAGGATATATCAAACAAAATTACAAAAGTCATAAAAATGTAAAACGTACGTGATCATTTAATACTGGCTTCAACTGCATCTGCTTCCTCTAAACCAAGTATCCGCAGTGTCCCTTGCAGTGTGTTAAAATGCCTTATACCAGCTTCCCGCATTTCGATACCCGGAGTGCAATTGACGTCGGCAAATGCAGACTCAGCTTCTGAGACACGATCGCATAATTTTCTCACCTGAGTTAGCAGGTAAACCTTTCCTTCGTTAAATCCACTTGAACTGAGCACCCCGACTGCTGCTGAATGCGTATTCTTGCCCGATAGACGCTCGACCTGTCTCTCCATGTAGCGAAACGGACGATGATGGGTTGAGGGTTCCCTGATGGACGCCCGATGCGATGGGTCCGATCCAAAGCTACTTCTGGCACTGTGACGCTGGCGTCCTTGAAGATGTTGGCAACGGTTATCAAGCAGCCTTCAGCTGTCTCATCAGACATACACGGAACGCCGGTTAGTCTCAATCATGGCCGACGGGAATATTGTTCGCCGTCGTCCACATCCTGTTTCAATGTCTTTTTTTTTCTACCTCCAGGGATACCACTCTCTTGCTTAAATCAATAGTTACAGCATTTTGCTGGTTCACAATCCTTTTGAGGTCTTCAATGGACTCCTGCGTCGCAACATTCCTTGCAAGCTCCCGCTATTCCTCATGGATTTCTGCGTGTGAAACCATTGTGCACGGTATTATTGGATATGGTCTTGAATTTGAAATCGAAGAGAATCCTTGAAGTCGAATGCAGGTAACTAATTAGAGACTCGGGAGTCATACAAATGTTTCCCACACAAGAGAGCTCTTAAGTGTGCCACCTCCCAGCTGCCATCATCCGGTTAAGGGCAGACACACGCGGTTATGTAGATGACTACGAGAGGCTAGTTCTTAATGCTTCGGGTTTGATGATTTATACATTATTTACAAAGACAAAATCGTATCAGACTTTTGCTTTCGGAGCGCAATGCACACGATGCGCGTTTTGCAAATACCCTCATACTGTAACCACTGCACATGGTTTGTCACTTTCAGGAGAAGATGTCATGTGCCTTGAATTGTGCAGGCTCGTTGAGTCGATTTATTTGATCTGTTTGGATGACGGGTGGCTGATCTAACTCACATTGTCACAAACTATTATTAACATATTAACGAACTCGTTACTACCTATGTAATAATTTAAGACATTTGTTGTGGATGCTGGATCATCCATGGCTGTCCCTAGGCAAGCTAAAGCAAGCTCAATGGAGATGCGATTAACAGACATGGAGTTGCCCCAGAAGTCTGCTGAGTTTCTATAGACGAACCTGTGAAACATACAACACATTCCAAAGAGAGCCAGCGTGTTATTTATAGCAGGCATAATGCTTGTTCGCTCTATAATATCAAGCTTTCGCAACTCCAGATGGCCTTACACCATACCTGTATGACCCTAGGAAGTGCCAGCCTATTAATTTGCATAGAAAATGCTTGCTAAAGTGGTAAATAACTTAGACCAGCTTGATTATTTTGTTGGAGTGTATACTTTGCAGTTAATCTCATTAAAATATATGACCGACATAGGCTCCGCTGCAGCGCTGCTGTTCTTCTGCATTAATGTAAGTTCAGTTTTTTTTGCATCTCTTACACTTTATGTGTTCCGTAAGCTTGTCAGACAATATTACTCTTAGGACATCAGAATAGCTCGGAAAACGTAATGCTTTATAATGTTACAACCTGTCATACTTCATTTTTTCCTCAGTTCGCCCATGACACTATTGGTCTGCTGTTTAGGGTTTAATTTTTTTCAATTATTATCATTAATAATGATGAATGATAATAGCACTATAGTTCATTAGTTCAATCTGGTTTAGAGCGACATCTAGATCAGTTGATTATGTGGTACATGCAAGAGTTACTCTGTGGCATAGAATTGAAGGTCAAAGTATTTTGTCTTGTTCATTTAGTCAAAGCGCTTTGTGGGCCAAAGCAAAGAAAACACAAATTCTGTTCTTTATCGTCTACAAAACCTATGTGGTTGCCTGTGCAAGGGCTATAGCAGTCACTTCCTTAGATTCAATCCTCAAACATTTGAGAAAAGCTTGGACCATAAATACATAATTAAATCTGAGTTTGTACTAACGTTACCTTTCAAAAATAAAAAAAGATCTTGTGTGTCACATCGGCTTGTGTCATTTCATTCGTTCACGAATAAAAGCATGCACATAGTATATTTACATTATGTCAAGTGAACATCTTTAAGATTTTTTTTCCATTTTAAATGCTCAGTGATCACCGGCAAAAACATAAGGTTTCGTTTGATATTAAATTTTAAGCATGGATTACAAAACTTAGAGATCAAACAATACCACTATAGAGTACGCTAGACCTTAATACTTGATTAGAAAAGATAGTGCACCGAAATTTAATATCATACATGCCCCAATAACTGTAATGTAAAAGTAACTTTCATGTAATTTGTAATTAAATAAATAAATAAATAAATAATAAAACCTTTGATGTTGCCAATAGTCACACGGAATCAGGGAATCATTCGAAATTAAATTTTGAAGAACGATTCCTGATTTTGTTATTTGCTTTTTCTTCTTCACTGGTCCCCTTATACTTCGAGAAAAGCTATTACAAGCTGATTAAAAACAATAAAAAAATTTAGTGCTAATTCTATCGTGAAAAAAACAAAGTTCTGCCCCTTGTCCATACTCATGCGGGCTTGACCGCATTGCCACGCGACGTCCTCTTTCCCCCGTCCTAATATGGGCTCATTAGATTCGCTTCTAAGATTCGCGCTAAGGTTCCTTATATAGGCTGATAAGATTCGATCATCTGCGGTTTCCATCATCTACATTTAAACCCTAATGCTCTGCCCTAATGGCCCCTTTCTTTTCTTAAGGTGGATTTCCATATCCAGAAAATTTTCCGCGGACAGAACGGATCAAAAGATGCCGCTGATTGATTGTCAATTCGAGGCTTATCGCAACGGAATCTTTTCCGTACCGCTCTGTCCGGACAGAAGTTAAACTGAATCCAACTTTGAACGGATTTCTGGCAGCAAATTCGAAAACGAGCCAATCAGCGTTTCAGATCGAGTAGAATTTTGGCGCATGTTATTTTTGCGCAGCATGGGCATGAGTAGAAGGCACAGCAACTCGGACAAACGTTGTATGGGAGATGAAGTTAAATAGATCTTATTTTTAACGGGTTGAAACTGATTTCTTTTTTCCTTAACACGACATAAATAGAACCTGTGTGAGATAATCTTCAATTGCCCTTGTGAGTCACTCGCAACTCCCGCAAAAAACATTAAGGTTAAAAAAAAAACATCACAGAAATGACGAAGGGCCAAATATCAAAATTCTTGCTCATATTTTGAAGCACATGCTTGTGAACCTCTGTAGCTTCCGAACCTCAGTTTACCGTACATAACAAAAACGTTTGAGGACGTGAGTGTGCACGTAGACAAATGCGTACAAAGATCATAACAAACGCGGTGTTTTTTAAAGTTTGGATGCAGAAAGTTTTTTTTGGATGCAGAAAGTTTTAAACCCATTGACGTACAAAAAAACATGACATAAGAGCAGAAGAGCAGGAGTAAGTACTGAATAAAAAGACATCGAGTTAAGGTGATACGTTCTTAGAATAACACGAAGTCTCGCTTGCACGAATCTGCTACGTTTAGCAGCCATTTCTGGCGGCAAACTATTAAAGCTAGCCAATCAGTAAATATGTGGCGCTGGCACGGGAAGGCGGTTATTGCCAGCCAACAATTACTGTCCGAGGAAAATTTTCCAAGAGTGGAAACTGGTCATCAGAAAATTTTCTGCGGACCAATTTGCGGCACCTTTTGATCCGTTCTGTCCGCGGAAAAATTTCCAGATATGGAAATCCACCTTTAGGCGCCTGAGTGGGCTCCTTGTATTCGAGATCATATTCTCACAAGTAGGCTGCACCTAGTACTTATTGTAATTGTCATTCAACTTGCCCTGCTGTATTTTTCGTTCTCTGATCCCGAAGCCTCATGCAAAAGTCTTTCAAACACAGGTGCACTAACTGAGGTAACTAACTAAAATCTAAAGTAAGTAAAGTACGTCCCACCCTACCAGAAGAGCCTTCCGTGTGCTTCATGCAAACTGTGCTGCCAGATTAAGAGTTGTGGCACAAAGAATCACCATGAGATTACACCTCCCTAGGCATGGAACTGTAGTGCATACATCCAACAGCGGCTGTTTTTTCAAACCGTACAAGACAACAGTTTGGAAAAGCTATTTGCAGGAATAGATAATATTGCAACCATCTTAAAGGTTACTTTCACCCTATACTATAGCGTTGAAAGTCTCATGAGCAAAAGCATTAGACAGAATGTTACTTTTGACAAACTGAGCTGCGATGATAACTCGACTAAATGCCATAGCATAACTCCGATTCTTCATTGGGATCTCTTCTCGTTTCCTGTAAAACACCACGAAGCGTTACGTGTTCTCCTTAAATTGCTATAAATTTTAGATTAAAGGCATCTCCGAAATTCGCATTTTCAAAGACTGTCGTAAAGCGCTTGACTTTGACCTATGCGTGTAAGTGTGCATGACACCTAAGCATTGTTTCATACTGGAGGAACTGCTTTGTGAATACTTATGAAGTAACTATAATGATTTCAAAATCGATTTCAATGGCAAGCTCGAGAACGCCTGTGAGCCAGCTTCTATAGAAAGAAGGCAAGGTCACTGGCAGAATATTATCTGCGGATTTGCGGACGTATTTACAGGCACCCTCAAATGAACGAAAGAGAGTTTTTCAGATCATTTTCATCAGCTCTTAAAATTCTATTTTATGCCTATTTCTAAAGAAAGATAAACTTCTCGCCATATTGGGTGGACCTTTTGAGAATGGTGCATAGTGTTACTGCATGGCAGCGTGGAAGCTGTGTTGAAGTTATTCTCGTCGATTTCTTAATGGACTCGCCCAAGCACATGTAACTGATGCAATCGTTCTAAGTATGATGCCGCCCAGATTCGGTGTATTTCGTAATGGACTTGCCCCAGTCATGATGTGACTGAGACAATGGTTCTAAGTATAGTGCAGGCCCGATTCGTTGTATTTCGTAATGAACTTGCCCAAGGCATGATTGAGACTATAGCGAGGACAAAACCTTATTGTATTTGTGTTTGCATATATATATATATATATACAGGTGATGGGTACAGTTGTAGAGTAAGAAGAGAAACGAATTCGAGACTTGCAAATAGATCTGTGAACACTGTCTTGTCTCTTGCAAGCCGAACCAAGTCACCGTGCCACCAAAGCCTCAGGTAGCTACAAGCGATGTGTGTCTGTAAGTAGACACTTGGTTTGTATGAACTTGGGGTGACCGACCCGTAAGATAGGACGTGTGCGTGTGTTGTGCTCGCGCATGCTTGCGGGATCGAGAGGGGGCAGGGTGTACAGTACACAAGGGCAGTACGTGTATTAGAAGTAAAAGCTGCCCTTCCAAACAGAAGCAACTATCATTCCTGTGTCTTTATTTTAATTAAACTGCGAGGGAGCTCTGGCTTTACAAATTCTCATTACAGCAAGGGATTAGAACGCATGCAGCCAGAAACTAATGCACAGCACGTGGAATCTCTATGACAATGAATTTGTAGTGGATAATGGTTTAACCCTTTAAGTTTTTTTTTTGACGAAAAACCCGATATCAAAAAGAAGTGCTTGACGTAGAGTAAAAACTGTCTTAGTTCATGTTTATAGGTCTCTAGCGTAAACCTTTTATTCGTAAGTGCAATCCTTTCATACTTTTATCCTTTAATCTTGCCTTTCTCCTTTATCCTTTAACTGTGCGCGAATAAGTATAGGAACGTTTAAGATTTCAAATTAACATAATTTCACTCATTTGATTGCTCTTTCAAGCAGCTGAAATTTTGCCCATGGTCATGTCTACCCTAAATCAACTTTTGATCCAAACTAGCAAAGTCGCATTTTCTTTTTCAGCATTAGTGAGAAGGATTTTACCTGACTATTTGGAATGCTTACCGTGTGACAGAGTCAGCAGGTAATCCAGTCGCATGCTCAGCCCTTGATGTATCGCCGCATTTTACCTTGTCTAGATGTGCATTAAATTCACTCTGTAAGGGCAATTCTGAACGATTAGAATTATGCTGCTAGATGCTTTCTCCGAAAGCTCCATTATTCAAGTCCCCTTGTGCTGGGTTTGAGTTTGACTTTCCTGTGCTCAAGTCACCATTCTTCAAGTAAAAGAAACTTGCTGGCATTATTTGTAGTTTTAACTTAAATCAGCTTCTTTTTTTTTCTTCTCGTGTCAAGAAAGCAATTTGTTGACATTGCTATAATCGATGGTTTAATTGACTATGTTGCTCTTAACGAGTTTCACGAATTTAGAGGCCGGATTGTCGGGAATGTTTTTAAAGGGGTGGGCGTTGTATCACCGATCTCTATCGTGGTTGCGTGTCTGGTGATGCTTGTTACTTGTGTTAAGCAGTTTTCTACCTGAAAGGGCTCGCGATCGTTTCTTAAGCTCCCGTACTCAGTAATACTATGATAAATTCTATTCTTAAATTCTTAAATTCATAATTCAATTATGACCTGCTTTTGAATAAATGTACGATCAATGCGTGAACAGTGAGTAAGAAAATCTTTCATCATGTGTAAGCTACTTCAAATCACTGGATGTGTAAGTGCTTTTCATCAAAGCAGGCGATTGCTTTAAGGTAGGCTTACTTCGTGGTATGATGGCGTTAATGGTTGGTTGGATTAATTACTAGTGTTACTTGCTTGCGGGGAAACCACTGCGGGCTCTGCCCGTGATCTTCCACGGATACAGACTGTGCAGGCTTCCTTAAATTTGTATAGACTCTGAATGGATGTTGTGGTTGTTCTTCTCTTATGGTTGCGTCATTGTTGAATCCACTAGTAATGGGTGCGAGTTCTTAGAGTAAACCAGTAGCCAGTGTTTCCAGATTAAAGCCATTTATTGCATTTATCGCCACAGTCTAACTGGTCAATTGCGAAGTTATTGCTTGGAGGGCAGGTTACGTTAAGACTTTTGCCTTAAGCCAAGTTAGCTCTCCCAACTTGGACACAAAGGAGCAACACTATCAAACGGTGGGTCGGTTAATCTTCGTTTGACTTTACTTAATTGAAGTATTTTCTATACACGATCTCGACTTTTATGTGGCCAGGAATACCTAATTAGATGATTGAAAATACGACCGTTGTGTTAATATTATCGTTTTCTGACGATAAAGAAATTAAGCCGACATTCGTTAATGGAGCAACTCTTTTATTTAAGCAACGATTGTTTGGAGCCCGAAGACTTTAGATGCAGTTAAAGTAAGTAAAATCAATGTGCGACATAAATTCGGGTATTTTAGTCTAACTCAAATTGGCAGTGCAAGATTTAAATATGCATGATACTTATAATTCAGATACCTAACAAGTATACATTATAGAACGGCACTATTTCACGAACCGCTTATTAGCAAACGGGTCGATACATTTGCAAGCCCTGTTTCACGTAGCTAACGTGTTTTGAGGAGGGCCACCTGAGACCCACTTTCACTAGTACTCGAGCCACCCGAATCGCTAACCTTTTTCGTTTTCTTCGTGGTGGTCGATACTTTGCTGAAAGCGCTAGCATCATCCACCTTATCGACGGTTGTCCTGTGTGGCTGCTTCGGTGGGATGTTGACGTTTGGATCACCCTGCTTTGCGTCTTCCGCGTCTGGAACGTACGCAACCTTCATGTTGATACCCTTGTGGGAGGAACAGAGATATATCGGACGTCACTTGGACATAGGATAAGATAGAACTAGGTCCATAATTGAGAGGAAGGCTTCAGGATAAGTGCAGTTAAAAGTAGACGTTGCTTAAACCGGCTGAAGACATCTACAAAGCTGCAACTTCATTATCCAACTTTAAGAAAGCTTTTTTCGTGGTGAGATTTTTACTGCAATACCTCATGCATAATCTGCGAGACTCAGTAGTCATAAAAATGCAATATAAAAAAAAATTTAATATGCATTGTAATGTTTATTAACGTAGGGTTGAAGAGGCTTTAAGACTGATGGCATCAAGCTTTCCATCATTGCCAACATTCCACAATTGGTGAGCACTTAAATTCCTCGTTTAAAATTAGAAATTTACCCGAAGATGATCATAGCGCATCACTTTCTTCTTCTCACGAATGCGCATCTGCTCAAGAATAGCATCTGCGACCTGTCAGAGATAGAGATTCCTGAAGGCACTAGAACTGCAGAGTCAACCAGCGCATTTCTAATAACGGCAACAACAAATAAGGAAATATTAATCCCACCCCACCGCGAAAAAAAAAAAAGCAAAGACTCTCGAGCTTTTGCAAGACTTTCTCAAAACAACTTTTAGGAAAACGGGATCCTCGTTCACGTACATATCCCCGAGATGCCACCCAGTGAAAGAAACTGTTGCAATACGAGAAACGAAAAAAAAAAGCGCTAAAATGAAAACGTCACTTCCTTTGCGAACCTCCGTAGGTCTTAAGAATGGCCGGAGCTGGATGGGCCTAAGTTCTCGCTCTAGATAAGGCGTTTCGTATCCATAGGGGCTGGGTTTTGGGATGTATAAAATTCCTATGAAAAGAGGTGTAGGTCAAAGAAACATGCCTTACCTCGTCATTACAGTAGAAGTAGAAATAGACGATTTGAAAAGCCTGCAAAGGTTTTATACCATAAATGAGATTTTATCAACCATACAAACAGTACACAGAGATCAGAATTTGCGATAAAAATGTACCCTGCAGCAAATAGAAATGCCAATATGGAACCATTATTCATATATTTCATATTGATGATAGACCGACCTTCAAACGCTATATCATAACTATCGCAACCGAGTCAGTAGATCGATTGGAACCATGACAAATTCTGAGGCATAATCAGCGGCAAAGAAGCATGTATGTTCACTTACAACAACAATGTTGAGGGCTGGCAGACAAAGCATTAGAATAGTCTGCAAGGTACCGCTTTTCCGAACACCGAAAGTACCAACGACCCACAGCACAGCAAACGTAGGAAGAACAACAGATGAAGCTATCAAGCTTCGCCTAAGCGAGGGAAACATAAAAACAGGCACGTCTACTACTGCTCCTAGAAGAAAGCATAATACAGCGATCGGCTGGCAGAACAAGCGCTTTCATAGATAGGTAGATAGGTAGATAGATAGATAGATAGATAGATAGATAGATAGATAGATAGATAGATAGATAGATAGAT
>QQSS02179151.1:0-14548 GCA_003687565.2 Craspedacusta sowerbii
TGGACGCACATTTAAAGACTCTGCATGGCTTAGCGAGGTTAACGATGACCGAAGTAAGGAGAAACTTTTGGATCCCGTGTCTGCGTTCATTAACAAAGCACGTCATCAGACGCTTTCGTTATTCTGTCCTTGCGTTTTCTGCCACTGGTCATCAAATTCCTGAACATTCTTTTTTACGCCTTCAATCCACAGGTCGGTTTCTCGAAGTTCCAGTGCTTAGCTCAGAATTTGTCAAGTTAAACTTCCTTAGCGCTATCTTCTCCGCCTGTCGTTTTCTGTCTGACTTTGCTGCCAAATTGTGTTGATCTGCTTGGTGTTGTTCAGGCATTAAGAATTTTGGTTATAAGCCTTACTACTGGGCATGGCTAATTCACTATTGCATAGCAAGGCCATCTGCCCTTGAATCGTCTAATCTCATCTGCATCACAGCTAAACAGTATGCAACGCTTGGCTGACTAATTTCTTTTATTCTTGAGAGTGCCATTGTCATGTCATTGTGGTGAAGCTACAGTCTGTGTTTGTCGCATCTCTCCAATTTTATGATACTCTTTAATTCATTTTGTTGTGTTCTATGACACAGGAGTTATCGCTAAGCTTTTCTCAAGCACACCAACGAGAACTCTAAAAACTTATTGATCCGCGAATGTAACCGTTCTACTTACGGCTTAGATTTTTGTCCATTTTACAATTATCAAAATACACCTATGCAATTTTAGCAATGAACAACTTACAAGCGTGAAAGCCCTTTGGCTTTCTGGGGGAACCATGGAATAGCCGTAGAATTTTATCAGAACTATTAACAAAATTCCTATTGTTGCAATGCATGTTGTAATAGTCCTAGCTTTCCTTTGCGAAATATAGCAAAAACATCCGCACACGCAAACGCTTCGACCGTCATTTTTATAGATGGTTCTGTCAAGGGACACAGCTGGGTAGTGTTGAAGGGGTTACCTGAAACATTTGGCCAGTTTAGACGTGGCAGTTCAATTAAGATCAGGTCGGAGTAGTTGAAAGACGAAGCCTTTGCATAGCGCCGTTATCCTGTTTTTTTTTTCTTCTTCGGCAGTGCAAGTCTCATGCGAAGTCTTAGACTTGTTCTGACGCTTGACTGAACCAGAATACGTTCGTTACTAATTTAAAAAAGAAAAGTCATATTTATGAAGCTCAAAAACTTCAGCAATACATTGTCATGTGGGCGTCACTCTTGAATTTACCCACCTCCCCCTTGTCCACTTTTGCTCACTTTCGGCAAGACCCCTTCCTCTGTCAGGTGGCCGTCTATTATATATGGATGACTCCTTACCCAAACAAAATCATATGCAACGATGGTCGGCCATGCTCGCAGAAATTTAACGCATCCTTGCTGCAACATGGAATCAAGCGTTGAAACACCACAAATCAAAATAGAGAGGTAGACAGGGATAAAATGCCTAACAAGATTGATCATGTTAATGGAAAGGACTGAAGGAAAGAATTTCAAAACTTTCTTCTTGCATATCGAACAACACCACACAGTATTACTGGCGAAGCCCCTGCTACATTCATGTTTGGTCGTATAATTTAAAAAGGACCTAAGAAACATACCGAACGTCCCAGCTGGGATAAACAGGTCAACTATTGATGCCCGAGATCAACTACGGAAAGAGAAGATGAAGCACATGGCAAACCTCAATCGTTACGTTATGTATAGTCAAATTAAACAATGCTACAGAATTTTTTCAAGAACTTGAACCCATCAAGTAAGCTAACACCGCCACGGTTGCAGCAGCCATTGGCCATACTGAAGGTATGCTCGCGTAGTGCAAGGTTGTTGATATTCGCTCAGGTAATACCTACTATAGAGCAAAAGCCCATCTGAACCTATCTTGAAAAGCGAGGGAAACTACCACGCCAGAAGCCAACAGCAACGGGACATCTATCCTGTAGACAACAAGTCATTTAGCGATACAGAGCTTGAAGTGGGATACCAGCACTCCTGACAATTAAAAGAGAACAAAACGACACTTGGGAAAAAGGTTTTAGGAACATCTAGATCGCAAAAAAACCAACAGCGGTTGCTAAACACTTGATTCAATCACTAATGCAACTTTGAAAACTTTAAAGTGCTTGCCCGAGGTAGAACCAATTTGGAGTTATTGACCAAGAAAACTTTGACTGAAGAAAGACAACTTCATTAAGTTTGTAGGACATGTTTCGATCAGCTTGGATCATTTTCAACTAATAAGAAAAATTATATCACAAGCGTTTAAATAAGAAGGCGTGAATTCACCAATTGGTCAATAATTGACGCTACAAATGCTCTCTCAGCAACCGATTAACAATTCCAGAAGGGACGGCACAAAGTAAACTATAGTTTACAACATCAAAGGCTTTAATTGTTGGCGACTTCAATGGTCCCTCTGCCCTGTGGGACCGCTACCAGCCCCAAGACTCACGGGGCCGGCAAATTGAGGATTGGCTTCTGGACTCAGACCTTCAAGTCTTAAACGATGGTTCTCCTACCCGAGTGAGTCGTTCTACGGGGGAATCAAACCTGTCCAGACCTATCAATTGCAGGTTCAGGTCTCGCAACAAAATTGTCCTGGACGTCGGTAGAACCGATGGGCTCGTCTGACCACTCTCCAACTCTTGTAAAGATTGGAGAAACATCAAGACTACTTCCTGTTGCACCCTGAATCTCTCGGTGGTGCAGTAATGGAGGCGACTGGAAGAAGTTTCAAGAGGAAGTCGAATCAAGTGTTGGAATGTTTGCGCAAGGACTCAATCTGACTGAACGCACGAAGCGTTTCAACAAGACACTGATTGATGTTGCAACCACCGTGGTAAGAAAAGTTAAGCCAGGAAAGCAAACAAAGCAGTGGATTACACCCCCTATCCGTACTCTAATCAAGCAGAGGAATCGATTACGTCGAAACATCAGCTCAAAGCGCGAGGAATCGTTGGACATGTGCCGGAAAGTGAGCGACGAAATTAATAAAGCAAAGACGGAATACTGGCGCGAACTTTTCGCTGATGCCGAACTTACGAAGAACGAAACTGCTATGTGGGACATCATTCGAAGCCTGAACGGCACTCCTGACGCAAATGCTCCGAACGAGGCGCTCAATCACAACAACCGCCTTATTACACATGCAAAAGGAAAAGCTGACATCTTTACCAACTAGTACTCGTCAGTTAGCCGACTACCCATGTCTAAGGAGGATCGGAACCTGAACCGCAATCTGCGAAAGGAAGCAAGAAGTTTGACCGCTGACGACGAGTCTACGCGTTCAATGAGGATGAAAGAACTCCGATCAGCAATAAAACGCATGAAGACAAAGGGCTCACCGGGGCCTGATGATATACCGCCATCATTTCTCAAGGCTCTCGGACCGTTAGCGCTTACTGAGCTTCTTGGCATTCTCAACACCTCATTCTGGTCAGGAGAATGCCCGTCCATCTGGCGCTGTGCGACAATTGTACCGCTTCTGAAATCTGGAAAGGATGCAAGTCTGGTCTCCTCCTACCGACCAATAAGCCTGAAGTCGTGTGTCGTAAAGCTGCTGGAGCGAATGATTGCAGACCGACTTTACAACCTGGCCGAGTCTAAAGGCTGGCTACATCGAATGCAGGCGGACTTCAGGAAGAACCTTTCGTGCAAAGATCAAGTTCTGCGCATCGTCCAGTCGATAGAAGACGGTTTTCAAGCCAAGCCAACGCAACGTTCAGTCTTCGCACTCCTCGACTTTTCACAGGCCTACGACAGCGTCTGGAAGGAAAGACTCTTACTTTCTATGCGATCAACCGGTGTTCCCGTCACCTTCATCCGATGGCTGCTCAGCTTTCTCTCAGACCGCCGTGCTGTCGTCCGTCTACAAAACACCAAGAGCCGCAGTATCTGTCTGGTGCAAGGTCTACCACAAGGTTCGGTGTTAGCGCCCTTATTGTTTTTATTCTACATCAACAACTTAGCAAACACCCTACCAAGAGATGTTACGCCCGTTATGTTCGCTGATGACGTTTCTATCCTTGGTACTAATGCTAACAAGCAAGCTGCTGAAGCATCGGTACAGCAAGCCATCAACGCTGTTGTCGAATGGAGTAAAGCGTTCAAGCTAAAGCTCAATCCCAGCAAGAGCGAAGCCACCTTTTTCTCGTTATGGTCTAACGACGCTGCTTGGACACCAAAACTTGAAGGCGTCCCCATTAGATTCATTCCTCACCCGCGTTTACTGGGTATCAAGCTTGACCGAACACTGTCGTTCAATGCTAACGTTGAATATCTCGTGACAAAAACTACACCAGCACTACGCAAGCTGCAAGCACTTGGGAATTCAAAATGGGGTTGACATCCAACCAAACCTCCGGAAGACATTCTTTGCTCTTATCCGAAGTCGTTTGGATTATGCAGCTGCTGCGCGGCAACCTTTGCTCTCTACGACGAATATGGATCGGTTAGATCGCATTCATAGCAAAGCCTTACGGATCATTACAGGGCAGCTAATATCTACGCCACTGGAAGCTCTTCGAGCAGAAACAAACACTTAGAGTTACCATACCCACAACAAGCAGTTGTCCGTCATAGCCATAGAAAAAGCGATCAGAAACTCGCCAGACCACCCAAAGGCTTTGGCACTAAACAACAAGACAAGGCTTCGCATCAAGGGTCGAACTTGCTGGCGGTATTCTACCAGCATCCTGGCTGGAAATCTACCACTGAAGGACAAAGATAGAGCTCCATTGCCTTCCTTTGAAACACCACCATGGCATCCCAGCAAAGTTTCAAGTACCAGCTCTACATCAAAAGATCTCAATCAACTAACCCAAATCACACTGCATCAAGCGAAACGAGTAATAAGACAGACAGTTGTAGATTCTCCTCCATCACATGAAAGAGTAAGGGAAGTTTACAAGGATTTCAAGTACAAGAAACATATGAAAGACAACCTGACTCGGAAACAACGTACTCTACTTGCACGCCTAAGATCCGGACATCACTACGCTCTGAAAGCCTACCACCACAGAGCCGAACCAGAAGTTTCCCCAACCTGCCCATCATGCGGGGAAGGTGATCAGGACATCGTTCACTGGTTAAAGGAATGCAAGACACTTGAAGATTCGCGGAAAGAAGTATTCGGGACCACAGAGGCATCCTTGAAATGGCTTTCAACCCGCCCACTTCAGGTGATCGCGTTTGCGGAGAGGACTCTGAACCTCTCTGACGACGGCCTTAGCAGCTAAAGCGCCCAAAGCACCAACCAAACTATAGTTCAATAATAAAAAAACACGAGGGAATAACAGGTGTACGCAAGCGCGCGCAATTAGTAAGAGAAGAACAAAGTAGGAAGGCAGAAAGAATAGATCTAGATGGAAAGAGTAAGAGCTAGATGGTTAAATTGGGCGTTATAGTTAGGTTTTAGCCATTGAATAAACATGGCCTCTTTCAGTTTCCGCTGAAAATCCGTCGGCGCTTCATCTAAAACAGAAAAACGAAGATCAGAACACTGGCGCTTACAATCATCACTCGCATGCAAGTGTTTGTAAATATGCGAGGACTTATCTTTTCCCAAATGTTCATCAATCCGAGTTTTCAGATGTCTGGAGGATTCTCCGATGTAGCAGACACTACAGCCAGCACAATAGATTCTAAACATTTGGGATGCGGATCCTTTATAGAAAAGTAGGACCCAGACTTAAACGAAAAAAAAAAAAGTTTAACATCAATACCTACGCAATATTTACTATCAATGTTACGAATTTTTTGGTTAGTTAAGTTAGATACAAAACCTATATAAGGGAACTTGTAGTAGCGCGTTCGTTCACCCGCCGATAATTTATTACATAGGTTAGTCTTGGATTCAAACTTATTATGCAGATAGGACTTTACACATTTGCTGATGAGGCTCTCGGGGAATTGATTTTTTGCTGGAATCGTCGTAGTCGTTTCTAAATCACTGTGAAACCCAGACCATGAGCTATTAATTTTAAATACGCGATCGATGAGAGTTTTGATCAAGCCCATCTTATATGAATTGCTGCAGAAGCTTTTAAAGTTAGTGAGTAGACAGATTACGGTAAATAGAAGTGGTGAAACAATCGCCATTTATTCCGTCTACTATGAAACAGATCGGAAACTGCCGTTTTCTCGATGTTTTGTCTTTTTTCTGAAAGCTGTTGTGAATTTAGCGCTACTTCAACCATTTGAAACTTTGACTATAAAACACTTAAAACCGGGCCTTAATAAAGATGTTACATGGTATCCTCTAGAGATGTTCTAATTGTTTGCTTGTTGTATATAACGGAGTGTTTGCACTACTTTGAGAAATTTTGATAGTGATCATGGAGCAAGAAGTGTCGAAACGTCTATAATGAACAAAGTTGCATTTTTGATCTTTGTTTTTGTTATAAAGATGCCATGGCCCACATAAAGTTCAATTAATAAAGAAAACGGAAAGTATGCTGCACCTCCGAGAAGAACTCAGCAAATTTGTCGAACACATTTGTTAAGTATTGCGCGTTCGTAACGCAGTAGAGAGTCCGCGTGTTGCAAAAGAACAAGGAGAATTTTAAGGCTTGAGTATTATATATTCTGCTTACATCGTTACATGAATACATCATAGCAATACAAATGCTACAGCTACCAGTACTTGTATCTTTCTTTACAGCTATCCAAGTTAATGTCTTGTCATTTATACATTGCATCTGGTACAGAGCTTTGAAGCTCCGTCATGAAGTTTTATATTCATTTGTCTAGAAGAAAACGATACATTAAAGCGCCTGTTTTTAATCGTACTAAAAAAATCAACTTTCAAATAAGGCAGCTAACTAATTATTTACAGTGTCTACTCGAGATGATTGCATGCAAAAAAATTGCTTGACCACTTTGCGAACTAACTGACTGCGCCAGTAATAAACAACAGGGTTGACCATAGAGTTTGAAAGCGCAAAAGATTCGACCATCGGCTTGAAGTAAGTTCTTTTTGTCAGTGAAATATCTTTGCTAATTGCCGTGTACGCATAGTAAACTGCAAACGGTGCATAAGCAATCAGGAAAGCTGAAATGATTGACATCGATGTTTTCATTGCCTTGGCTCTTCTTCGAATCTCCTGACCTTCAGAAGGATTATGTTGACCGATTCGCTTCCTTGTGCGATTGGCAATACATGCTACATGTCCTTGTAGGATAATAATTATTCCAGCAAGTAAGACAGTAAGACTGCCTAATGAGACTTTGTAGATCACCCAGTAGCGCTTCTGGTTTAGCCACACTCTAACAACTACACTAGCAATGACGTTTGTAACGCTAGGCACGAGAAGAGCAAATACAAGCTTTGAGAATGCCATGCTGCTTTCGTAATGGAAAGGGAAGACGATCGCCATGTACTGCTCAAGTGTAATGAGAAATACGGTTACAACTGTGCTCCAGACCAAACCGTAACCAGTGAATACAATAATATTTAATAAGGCGCAATCCACCGCACCATCAAGCTGTAGCTTGTGAAAATACGTATTTAAAGGCCATACTGAGAAACCTTGCAACAAGTCGATTCCTGAAAGAAGCATCAACATTTTCTGTCCTGTTTTAATTTGCCTTCCATGAATCAGCATCGCTGTTATGAATATCGAGTTTGTTAGGACAGTCGCCAAGGTAACGAGGGCGCTCAGAACTATCAGAACCAAGTAGTATCGTCGAGCATCCACTGAAAAATTAGCTAGGACGTCATGCTCAGGGCAGGTTGCATACAAAGAATTAGTTTCGTTCCACTGAGTTTCACTCTCAATCATCAAGCTCATTTTGAAGAATATTTGGATAGTGAGAGCATTATCTTTAGAGCCCTTCGATCCTGAAAGAAATAGCAAAACAGCCATTTACAGTTGGTAGTTTCTGCTCCTGTTACAAGAGCAGTGTTAAAAAGACAAGAATCTGTTGTGATGCATATAGCACATTAGTTCTAAGAAGGGAGGTACATTACTTCTTAAAAAGGAAGTTTGACCTAGGAATCTACCAGCGCGTTTAAATGACAGGGATGGAAACTTGCAAATTTGGCTCTGTAAAATGTTGATGGGTTAATAATCTTTTGATGGAGCTACTGTCACAGTAATTTGCCACTGCCGTGTTCATGTAGCTACTCACCCCTTTTAAAGAAAAAGCCAAGCGATTGCCAATCGGTCCAATGCTGTAGCTGCCAAGCGCGCATTGTAAATGCCGAGGTATTCAGTAACTCGGTTTAATGGGATGAATATGAAAGCTTCGTTTTCCTTATTCAACGAAGGTAATATCAGTGTTTGAAAAAACTTTCAGACATGTTAGTAATCATATGAAACACAACCACAAGCTCTTGGAACTTGTAGGCTGGTCCCTTGATTCAGCTATAGATAGTGTGAAACGGGGCTTGCTTTTGGGGAGCAGATAATCTGGTAAATAATCTGAAAGAGTTACGGCCCCAATGCTGTCATGGCTGCTAGCGCTACACGATAATTTTAAGAATTACGAATCTTTTTTCAATTTTGAGGAGACGTTTAGGTAGTCAATTATCATTTAAATTCAATTGTTTCAAACCTCGTACTTCTTCTACCTTTAGGAAAAATTATATACGATAATTATTAGAAAGATGCTAGATTTTGAAAGAAGACTTTCATTGTAAAAATGTACATGTTGCAAAACTCAAAAACATTGTAGCGGATCGAGAAGACAATTTCAAGAGCCCACAAAGCATCGAGCGTGTCAATTGTACTGAATTGCAGACTAATTATAAATCGCAAGGTTACCTTGTCGCAGAATATGATGCTGCCGGAACGAATCTGCAAGTTAGGCATCTTCCACATATGTTCAAACATGAGTTTGTAGGTACCTTTCTATCTTATATATATCATGTGCTTAAATTACGTCACGAAGCCTCGGAAAGACGCTAAAAACTGCAGATAATGTCAATCTGCCAGTGGCCTCAAACAAATTTCGACTTTGTAAACAAAAAATATGTAGGGTTTTTCGGATGTGAGGTAAGGTGTTTTGTGACAACGCCTTAATTATTGAAAAAATCGTGCGAGGTTCACAAAATGAATAATTGTTATTGCTGCGGGAGTCGGAAGACACAGATGGTTAAAGGAAGGGAAAAGAGTGATTGAAGCACGACTTCTTGTCACTGGGTTGAGTTTAAGCTCATGATAAATTTATAAAGCGTGAGATTTTGCAGCTGCATGTCACTCTCTCGTCCGGCGCAAGGCACGGCTGTAAAGTTTGGCTTTGAAAACCGCTACCTACGTTTTCCACATGTTCATTTTATGCAAAGCTTTGTTACTTAAAATTTGAAGTTGTGACCCGCAAATGCTCTTCAATAAGGATATTCTAAGGCTATTAGATAACAGACCTGTTAAAAGATCATTAGTGTCCAACGCAGATCTTATTGCCATGGCGAGATGAGGCATTGCTTTGAAAATTACTTTCATATCAAACTAGGTTGACTGAGATGTAAATCTTAGACGAAAGTGAAATTAGATTGTTTATGCAATTTGATAAAGAGCCAAGCTTACCTACAGGAGCGTGGCAGCGCTGCGCGAATAGTAAAAGATATTATTTATACTCTATAGCGCCAACGATATACCCACATGGTATAGTGACCAGGAATAAGCACAGGCTAGGATAATATTTTAAAGAAATTCAAAAAACATTAACTTGTGGCGCCACGAGGATGTCAATGGAGACCTGAAATCATTTCGAAGTCAATAGATTTTAATTACTCTATCAAGCCTGGGACATCGGCACCGGCAAATAATCTGCCTCAAATATCCACCCTTCGCTTAATACAACATTATTACCCCGCCCCCTCAGGCATACCAATGGGTTAAATAAATGGAAAACGTTCTGGCTTAAATGGCTTGTGTTTGGCTTGGCTCCAAAATTTTATATTCCTGTAAATAAATTAAAATAAAAGAGGGTTACGGATCCTGCTTTGTAAAGTAATTTTTTTTTTCAACGGATGGCTTGTGTGGTTTAAACCTGACCTTATTCAGATTTCTCTGCCTTGTGCTTGCTCTGTGCGTGCTTCAGAGTAGTTCATACAGCAAAGACGCAATCTCAGTGCACCTTCAACCACTCAGACAGCCTTCTGTTGGCTCGTGCTTGAACGGTGGGCATTGTTATATATTAGCATGCCTTTAAATTCAAGAAGGAATAAACAAAGTAAGGCATGAGCTTTTTCCGAGAAAGGGCTCTGAATATTCGTAGGCATGCCGATGACCCATGCTGAAGATTGTGCCATAGGGGATGAAGGAATCGATGGCTGTGCGTTTCAAAAATGCAACTGTACTAGAACTCAAAGTTTGAGTCAGTTAGTAAACCTAGCGCCAAGGGAAGCGAATCTTTGGCTAAACAGAAAGGTCGGTCATCCCACGTCAACTTATCCCGAGTCAACTCAACCCGCATCAACTCATCCAAGTCACGGGGCTTTGAACGGGTTGAGTTGACGCGGGATGAGTTGACAGTATACCCGGGTTGCAAGTTCTGGGAAGACTAAGGTAAAACACTGGAGAAAATCGTTAAGGAAATAGTAGCCATTCCACGTCAATTGCTGAATGAATATTCCGGGGTTTAAGCATTTTTAAAACTGCTCCAGTTGTTAGTTTAATACTTAGCCTTGGTCAACATCCTGCGAGCCTAGCCAATAAATGAGCCAGGTAAATAAGGTCTTCCGATTTTTCATAGCTTCCATTTGTAAACGGGCTACGAGGGAAGCCACTCTCGCGTGCAGTTTAAGACAGTGAAAAGATAAATTAAAACAGATCTTGAGCCATATTAATATTTGTCATTCCTTTTCGATTCGCTCCAGTGTAGTGGTACATTAAATCCTCACTGCAATGTTTGTTAATGCAAAAGCAAATGCTTAATATGTGATGTCAGTAAATTAATTAATCTTAAAAGGATTTGACCCAGTGTAGAAAAATAAACCCCCAAAAGAGTTGACTTTGGAAAATTGATAGATATACCACTGAAGGCACTTCTGCCATAGGTCTCAAGTCTCAGTGAATGCTTGTTGCTTCTGGATCAGAGAAAAAGAACTTTAGCATGGCCAACAGGAAAGATAATATCCAGCTGTGTGACGTAATTACATAACGCAACCAACGAAAGGGTTGTATTAGAAACCTTGCGTAAGTCATGTACGAAACAAATTACATTTATACTGTAAATAAAAATGGCCGACAATGCAGGCATTCCAAAAATATTTAAATTTACCTTCACACAGAAAGTGCTATCTAAAACCCAGCAAATTTAACGTGGTAGTTTCTAGTTGGTACTTTCCTACAAATTGGATTTGAACTCTGAAGGCTAGCGGATTGGAAATGAAATATGCAAGGATGGGATCACCTGCTTCAAGCAGAGATACAGGATAAGGGTCACGAGTTCAAAATATGAAATGAGCAAATTCTGTGTCCATGCTTTCAATCACACTGCTGTCCTAAATTCTGCATATGCCTATTTCTCACGAGATTCCACGCTAGGAATGTTTTAAGCCTACGCTTTCAAAACTTTCAGTTGTTAAATCACAGTGGGAGTATTCCTTCAGCCTACGTAGCATAGCATAGTCTATCGTTCTTTACTTTGAACCTCTGAGCTGATTCCCCTGAGCTATTTTTTTTTTTTTTTTGAATTTATGGCGGAAGTTCTATATTCCTATTCGTTTCTCGTATTAATGGCTTTTATATCTTATTTTCTTATTTTATCAATTGTAGCTCGTTCAAAAGGGAATTGCGTGTTTACGTTTGTATTACGTCTGCATTTAGTACCACTCTCAAATGAAGTCTTAGGCAGTTAGTGGAATAGCGGTACGGTCTACCGCGTTTCTCTTATTTTATTTTTTTTTTTGCGGGGGGGGGGGGACCGGGGAGACAATCCGCTTTAGAACAAAGGAAGAAACAACCCATCCCCTCAACTGCCACCCTCTACGCACCACGTGGGCTAGCAATGGAATGGAACCCGGGTCGCCCAAATGTTTGAATTTCTGACTGCACTGACCCAGAAAAATGTTTACAAGTCCAGCTGCCAGTCAAGAGCTGTGACATGCGTAAGTTCATAGCGAGCCTAGTAGTGATGGGTCGTTCGAGAACGAGCCGGCTCTCAAAGCCGGCTTTTTTACGCGAACGATGAGAGCGGACTCAAAAATCTGAAGGGTCGAATTTTTAATTATTGAATTTACCATATAGAAATTCAATCCTTATGTAATGAAGGATACTGACTTTATTTTAAAAAAAATAGACGATCGAAAAAAAATAGACTATTTCAGGGAGCAACACGAAAATTAAATTATGTAAGGCTCGGGGCAGCCACACGCGTTCTTATCTCGAATCTGTCTATTCCTGTTAATGATGTACGTAGAGTTAAAAATGCTGTCTAATACTGCGAGTGTTGAACGAGGACCAGTCAAGAGAAAGAATAGAGAGAGATTAGCTGTGTCGAAACTCGGAGGATAGCAAGAACAGCTGCAAACAAGCAAAATAAGGAAAATGAGTAGGAAGTGAGCTTAAGAACAGTGCATGTGTGAGTGGATGCATGGGATTAAAATTGTGTGGTGCTGCACCTTTACTGGAATGAAAAAAGGGGAAAAGCCGAGGAGTTGCGGGAGGGGCTAAAAAGGCCCGGAGTTAGGCCCGGGAAAAAGAAAATTTCTTGAAAAGTCCGGATAGGTCAATGTCAAACGAATTAAACGTTAGCAAAGCTGCTGAAAACCCATCAACCCATGAAATCAAGGAGAACGTCTTCGACGACATGGCAACCATATCAGCATCAAGCTACTGAAGAAAAACTTCTGGAAAATCTTTCTGAAATCCACATTAGCCAGCAGCGAGACTTGACGAACCATTTTGAAGGCTTAAAGAGACATTGCCAAGATTCTAGTTGCTCACTTGATGTTTTCTAAGTCACCAATGTTCCAGACAACAACAAGCGTTGCCTTCAGAAACCCATAGTAGGATTATAATTGCTGGAGAGCTTGGCATAGTACCTAATACAGTAAAGAAACTCATCACTGAGCTTTCTGAGAAAAACGAGCACGTAACCAAGCTACTGCAGCAACTACTTGACCAATTGCTCGAGGATGAAATGGATAGTTTTGCCAAAGAATCAGGAGAGCTGATGGAAGAAATCAAGTCTACGCTGTACGAGCTCAGGCTACTGGTAAGTAGAAACGATACTTCAGAAAAAGATTCCACAACATACGTACTTAGCACTCCACCCGTTAACAATCCCCTAAGTCGAGCTTCGCCAAAGCGCACAGCCCAACAGCACCAACTACCATAACCACCTCGGAACCACTACGAACACCCTGCACCGACCACCAAAAACATTAGTTCAACTTGCCTAGGATGCAACTACCTATCTTTGATGGCGAAGCACTGCACTGGCTTTCATCCATTGATCATTTCAATGCCAAAGTTGGCAACGATTCCTCCCTTACACCAGTTGAAAAACTATAAGTTTCAAATTCCATTGTTGCGTCTGGTGATGACTAAATAGCTAATGCTGAAGCAATTATTCGTGATGCATGCAAAGAAGTTAGAGATTTGATTAGAGAGTGCTTGGGATGCAAATCGCTGGTTGAGAGTTATGATAGACATTTTAGGGAAGTCGATGAGTTTTTAATAATTACCTAGGCCTATTAGTAAACTGATATGATTCGTAATTTGACGACCAACTTTCAACAAAGTAGATGCTATACTGCTGCTTTTCAATTGCAAATAAAGCGGTCATTCTAAAACCGTAACCGACAAGTATACTAATTGCACTATGGTAGAGAACGTATTGACTTATTAACTTAATTTAATTATGACCCCTTTGCATCTAGACACGAATCTTGGTGTTGCAATCTAATAACAGGACAGCAACTGGACAGAATTTGACTCCGAATTCTGATAAACATGCCAGAGGAACATGGACAACATGATCGTCATTTGAATAAGGTGATATTTTGTCCCTGTCTCATGGCTTGGCTGGTATCAATTGAGCAGCAAGCTATTAATAGGGGAGCAGTGCTTTGTGGCTCCTGCTTGCAGATTGTTGTAATTTAAGATTTGCCAATTAACTGTTCCAAAAAACGTCATTGTTGCAACAAAAAACTTAGCTAGAGAATTTTCTTACTTTTGTATTTATAATTTATCAATTTCATGTGTGTATGCCAAAAATACGTTTTTCAGGTCACAAGTCTACATCAACATTGGATTAGAGTGCAATCGTCACCGGAATTCTATTCAAGTGCATTGGCTCCCTGGATAGTATTTATACGATACTTCTGCTGACTAGTGTTTGGAAAATAAATTTGGTACAGGTATTTACTGTTTTCTTTCTTTAATTGTGCCTAGTAACAATAATAATGGTTTGTATATTGTCCAATTCATTTTTCATTCTTAATGCTGCCTTGGAGTTCATGACGAAGCGTGCCAGCATACATTGAACCACAACAATTTAAAGGAAACTGCTACTGCTACAACTACTACTAGTACCTCTACTTCTACTACTACTACTACTACTACTACTACTACTACTACTACTACTACTACTACTACTACTACTACTACTACT
>QQSS02179162.1:0-14548 GCA_003687565.2 Craspedacusta sowerbii
GCCTGAAAATCTTTCCAGAACAATCTTGGGCAACTTAACTCTAGCTTGCATTCCACTCGCTCTCTCGGAAAAACTACAGCTGCTCCTAACATCGACCTCTCTGCTAGGATTCCTGCGTTCTTCGAGCTGATCGAGCACTTCCTGACTTTTACACAACTTGGTTTGCACTCTAAATGCAATTTCGGAGGAACTGCGTGCCTCCAATCTAATGTGTCTTGCGTGGTTATTTCGTCGTCAAATAGCGTATTAAATATCAATTCGTCAAGTTCCAGGAACTTGCTATACCTCTTGGTCAAAACAACCCTTAAACCAATTACCTCTGAATGCTTCGAGTCACCAAACTTTCCTAAAAGAAGTGCTATAGAATTTCTGAGAGTTGTTATATTACCTCTGTGACTAGAGGGACTCTTCATTTAACGTTGAACGTCTTCCATTTCGACAGCAACCAGCAGAATAAAAAAAAGCAATCAATTTAATCGAACTCAACAAGAAACCACGCACCCAATGCCTCGTCTTATATTCTACGTCTCCGACAAAGCCCTTACTTGAACGCCACCGAGGCCTCTGCTCCCAAAGTCAGCAGTTCTACGCGATAAGGAAAAGCAGGTACCTTGCCGCTTACGTTACTAGGCTAATCCGCGGTCTCACGACAACAACAGAAAACGCACTGGCAATCGCAACTGCCCCATACTGGCTACCATTGTAGAAATTCAAGACTAAAACTCGGCTTTTCCTACTCCAAACTCCTTTTCTATTCAATAACCAAAAAAAACAAATGTGGTTTGATGATATTTAATATTAAAGAAAAGAGATAGGTCATGTTGCTTGTCTTAAATTACCAGGTATTACATGGGCTTCGTGTTCAAATATTTTCAACTACAAATTACTTCAAATTAAACTTAGTTTACGACAAGAGATATTTGTGAAGTGCTTGATTTAATAAATGACTAAAATCAGTGAGTGTAAGTAAAGTAAAGTACGGGTACTAATTCAGTCAGTTTTCACGAGCAGGAAAACTCGCGAAAGTTTTAGACCAGATGGGCTTTGTGTTCAAATATTTTCAACTCCAAATAGGACTTCAAATTAAACTTAGTTTATGACAAGAGGCATTTGTAAAGTGTTTGATTTATAAATGGTTACAATCAGTTGGTGGAGTCATGCACCTATTAATATTCTTTCTTCTGTAAAGTCTTACTAAATGGTACATCGAAAAAAGCAAGAAACGTCAAATAATTATGCGGAAATTGAATTCGCATTTGCTAAAAATACTCTCGAATCAGATCAATTTCGTCTCTTCTCTTTTCCGTTTTGAACTAAACAATAATCTTAAAAGCATACTAAAATACTCACAAGATTTAAGAAAAGCATCAAACGTGAAATATTTACGCGGAAGATACGTTCGCATCAGATTACAAAAAATGTTCCAATCTTCCTCATAACCACACAACTACTTTGAGACCAAAAATTATATTGCCAAGTAATTAAACTAGATAAACTCATCTAACAAATACTGTAATCTTTTAAGATCCGATATTGTAATTTTAATTCGATATTCGGAAATCAATATCAATAACTAAATTCCACAATGCGAAGAAACGCTATGTTGCAAAATATGCCACTAAAACGTTAACTAAATAATGAATGAACTTAATAAAAAATAATCGAAATATCTCTCAAGCTCGCCTGAATAATGTTCGATCTCAATCTACCTTCAAAATTGGCATTTTTATTTATAATCTTTTGATAAATCCCACAGCCCCAAAAAATATGAAAATATGAAAATAAAATATGAAAATAATCTGACGAACTGAAGCCTGAGCCTTTACGCCCCCCTTGAGCGTTTGTGTATTATGTGCACGCTACATAAATTGCGGTCACTCGACGTGCTTAACAAGATTTGCAAATATTTGATGATCGCAACTTACTCAAACAAACAAACAAACAACGCGATTTTCATCGCTGACTTAGTTTATCAAGAGATAAAATCGGTCAACCATCATTCACAAAATTTCAAAATAAAATAAAAAATAAAACTCTCAATGATACGTGCTCGACGGAATTTTTAACTTATTCAATATCTACTCACGTAACGACAAGAGAGAAAATCAGATAGACGAGAAGAAATCAAATTCGCATATTTAAAAAAAAAGTTTCTCATCGCAAGGACGTCAATTCAATGCAGTTTTACAACCGGCGAAGATTCAGAGAAGCAAAATATTTAGATGAACAGCGAATGACGTCATCAGTGACGTCACTTAAATCGTACGATTTCACCGATGTTACAAAGTAATTCGAATATTAAATCAAGCTTAATGCATTGATTAAAATCTCACGGATACAGCAGCAGACTAAATAAATAAAAAATTACTAACCAACATTTAAAAAAAATCTAGAAAACGTCAATTATTTAAATGGAAAATAAATTCCTTAATTATTTAAGTGGAAAATAAATCCCTAAATGATACGTGCTCGACGGAGTTTTTAACATAGTGTCAAACAGAGCAATAGCGACGTCACTTGAATCGCTTGATTCTATTGATTAAAATTTCACGGATACATCTGACTAAATAAAAACAATTGAATGCTTACTAACGCACATATAAAAAAAATCAAGAAAAGGGCAATCATTTAAAAGGAAAATAAACTCGCATGCGCTAAAAATAAATCTCGATTTTTCTTCAGAGGTTACGCGTAGACCTCTCGCACGAATTTCTTAATTCGCGCGAGGATCGATTCGTCGACGTTACGTGGCAACCACAGCTCCTTTAATTGAAGAGTTTTCTTTTCAACAGCGTCCTCAATCGAAGTGAGAAGAATCATCCAACACTCATAGCTACTCACTGGAATGCCATGAAGACGAACTTCTCGCACAGAACACAACGCTGGCGCGAGGATCTTCATCTGATCTTCGTTCAGTGAGACGATCAACAAATCAAGCCAGTTCACCTTCCAACCGCATGAGATGATCACATCGCTGAGTTGTTTACACAAGTCGATTGTAAACTCACGCTCTGATTGATCGATCGATAGCCTCCCGATTTTTCGACGACCGACTCGCCAGCTCTTCATGAAGAAGAACAGGCGAGTCAGTCGCTGATCGTTGTCAACATAAATCAGGCTATCGTTATTCCAATATACATTTTCATCATTTAACAGTAACCCGTTACCAAACTCGTAACAAAAATGCATGAACATGTCAGGATAACCGTTATTCATGCGAAAAACCGACTTGCCAACTTTACCGCAGAGCGGATGTTTATCCAGCGGTGGGATTCGTGACCTTCTCATCAAAGGTTGAATAAAAGCTCGAACGATCTTTGGAGAATCGGAGCTCAGCGTAGACGCACCAAGAAATCCAAAATAAATCGGTAAAACTCCTCGGAAATATTCTTGCTCGTTATATTCGCCATCTAATGTTGCGCGGGTTGAAAACAAATGAACGGCAGCGAAGAAATCCACAAAAGTTGAAGACGAGAAGTTAAGAAATTTCTGACGGCGAAAGAGGAACGGAGTCACCAACGTCGATGAAATTTCAGTTGCTCTGAAAAACTTATCGAATTCAAAAACCTTCTTGCCAGTGCATATCACGTCAACTGCCATCTTGCCTAACTTCAGCAGTGCGTCCAACAGAATCTCGCAGTTAAATAAATTATCATACGAACTCGTGTCAACGAATGGGCGATTTTTCTGCAAATGGCGAGTTAAAAGAAGAACATACGCCCAGACAAAAAGTTCTGTTCGAGTTTCGATCAGAGCGGAGGAATTCTTACTCAGCACTTGGCAGATGACACTCGTGAAGACAGGCAGGCACGCCAAACGAAGCAAAGTTTGATTTTCTTGGATTCTTTGTAGAACGAAGCCAGCTTTCTCTGGATGGCAAAGCATTGATACACAGTTCCGCACCTGATCTTCGGATAGTCCACAAACTTCCACGAACTGGCAAGAAACATTTATGACAAGTCTCACATGAATACGTTGGCATGAATGCGGACTGCCAGCAATCATTTTACAAATATGGCTCGGACTTTCAACTACGCTCTTCATAAACGTTTCAAACGCAGTCAGTTCTCCTGCACCATAAGTTTCTTGCAAACCACACTCATCAATCGAGTCAACAATAATCAGGGTCTGAAACTTGGCGAGATCGCTGAGTTTAATATACTTAAACACGCCCGGATATAAAGCACGCAAAGCGCTCTCCATGGTATGTGGTCCGGTGGTAAATAAACTCATAGCAGCGGCAGCGTTTACAAAGAAGATAAAGTCGAACCGATTGCGCCAAAGACGTCCTTCATGCCATTCACGAAGAAGAGAATGCGCAAGAGTGGATTTCCCCGAACCTGGTACTCCAACAAGAAAAACTATGTTTTCCTTCTTAAACATGTCCCGTGGATCTACCCTCGCGGATTCGCTCAAATCTCTTCTGGAATATTCCTCGATCACGTCCGAACCAAATTTATCACTTAAGTAGTTTCTTTTCACAACTGTGACTATGGCATTAATTTGCGTGTCTTGCTCTGTGCCACAATCAATTAACTCGAACGAAAACTTACTCATCATCTGTTCGTTGGCCTTGCCGAGATGGTAACACGCTCGTTCTGCTTGATCTGGAACAAGGAAATGCATATGATGTTTTATGAGTTTATTGAGATGCTACATTCAAAGAATGATCGAAACCATAAAACACGCGCTTACTCTTCTAGAATATTCAAAACTTTTGAAAAACGCTTTCGAACGCCACTTCGCTCATCAACTTGCTACATCGCAATATTCGAAACTAATGTGAAATTCGGTGGCCGCACATACCTGAAACCAAAACACGGAAAACCAGTCTGAAATTGATAGCTATTCACCCTGATCAAAGGTTATGTTGTGTAGCAGACCTTGCTATACTAACCATAAATGGAACACATAGCAATCCTAGCAGCATGATTAAGATGTTGCAACCACGTGCTCGAACGCAATAACGCGAAATGCGGCTTGATATTATTACAAAAATTTCCTCTAGTTATAAAGCAACACGTGCTCATGAAGTAACTCACTCACGTGGTTAAAAGCAGTCTAATTTTTTGCGAATGGCTTTTGGGCAAGTAAGGAGCGTAAAACTCCCACCCGTTAAAATCTTATTTAACATACGGAAACCAGGCTCAAATCCACCGCTTCAGGTACGGAGCAAAATGTGGGCTTTGACGCAAACATGGGGTATTCAAGGCTATTGGGTATTTTTTCACGCAAAGTGCTCTCGCACATTTCAACTCCATCAAATTGCATGCTTCGACTACAAATACAAGCGTCTGTAAATTAGAACTGATAAATGAATCACCTTACCCATATCTCCTCTTGAGTATCGTGAACTGAGAAATCACTAATGTATTTCCAAAAATATCTGGGAATCGTCTTTCCTCACCAAGATCAACCAAAGGCACAAAGCAATATGAACCGCTAACGCAGACACAACCTTCTTTGCTTGCCACTGTCTTGAAGAATAATCGCAAAGTTTAACGCCCAAACTTGTGACTCACGAGATCTCGTGACAAGCACAAACATTACCATAGTTGGTAATACTGAACGCTACAAGCGCCCTTTCTGCTTTCCCTGTGCTTTATATTTACGCTAAACAATTAGGCCTGAACAATTAGACGAGAAGTTTCTTTAAACCATTAGAAACGCTTTTCATAGAACCCACGGTTTCTTCCCTACTGCACCCAACGATTAATGAAAGCACAGTAGAGTGTTGCAAGTCCATTGTTTTGGGTTCGACAGAGATTGTCTAGGACTGGTAGGAACTGTACCAAACCCTGCCAATGGCCACTGAAGATCACTTGAAAAACTCGTTTTGCTCGGTGGTTACTCCTGCGATTGTGGTTAAGAAAGGTGCGTACGTAAGCGCGCGTGTGTGTGTGTATGTGTGTGTGTATGTGTGTGTGCGTGTCTGTACCAGAACAATTACAGTTGAGGTAACCGAACAAACAAAATTCACTTTCAGATAATTGTGCTGACCTCGGAACTGATGCAATATAGGTGCACTTGATATGTATATGTATTTACATAGCAGCAAAGTTTAGTGCTCCCTAGAGCGCCAAATACCGCTCTGTGTGTACCCTTTGGTTTTATCAATGTACTTAGAATTGCATCTATTACACGTATGCTGGCCTAAATTCCAAGACATCAACATTATGCGGCAAGGCAAAGGTTTCATGACATCCGTATATCGCAAGTCAACATTCAGTGGGGTCTATGCATCAAAGATTTATTCCAGAGATTTATAAACGTAACCTTATTCTAACACTGCTTCGTAGATCTTATAGTATTTGTTCTAGTTGGGAGTCCTTACATAATGAAGTTAGTAAAACTAAATCCTATCTTCACTGCAACTCGTTTCCAGCCACGGTCGTTGATGGTACGATAAGAACGTTTTTTATAAGATCTACAGAATAAAGTATTGAAGACAATCTTGCCCAGAAGAAACCGCGAATTGAAATTGTTTTACCTTACTTAGGGGCGTTCTCATGCCGAGTTAAGCAGCAACTAAAAAAGATTCATAAGAAACATTTTACTGACTTTGATCCTGATATTATCTTCTTGCCGATTGAGTTCCTTATTTATGTTCAAAGACAAGCTATCACCACATCTTGCGCCTGGTCTGCAGAGCTCATTTCACTTCCGTTTAATAACGAGGTTCAGGACTCATCCGTTCAGTATTCTCGTTTTGCAACTGCGATGGTACAATAAGAAACCACATGTTTTCCCCGCGCAATTTGCGACACATTATCTTCTCCTAACCTCAGTTGAGGTAAACACAACCAGTTAAACCTGCTGAAAGCTTCAGGCATTGTTTGTTTTGCCTTCAGGTTCACTGTACAAGCATCTCTGCAGGTGAATTTGCAAACTCCCCACAGGCATCTGCGTCATACCGTTACGAATCTAACAGCTGCAAAGTATACAGCAATTGTCATTGGCAAGCTGTTGTGTTGTAGCCATACGCTGTTACACGCGGGGTAAGTTTGCTTATTAAAACAATGAAGATTCGTCCAGCCATGGCTACAAAACTGCGCACTGGTAAATCAACTCGCTAGTTATCGCTCTTCATATGTCAACATGTGATAGTCACTTGATTCGTGCATTCGTGTTTCCTTCGCGTAACGGGATTCTTGGATGCCACGTGACTTTTGCATGTCATGCGTTTCTTGTAATGGCTAAGGGAACATTGGAGGACCACCGCATAAATTATGCATAGCAAACTTTCGATCTATGACAACCAACCTATATAAGCCTATATAAGCCTTTTTAAGAGCTTTTACAGGATGACAAACACGAGATCTGATAATTTTATTCGACAAGTAGAAGAATGTATTTTCTCGTTAAATGCCTGTACTAGATACATCATCCCACATTAGAAAATCACAGCAAAGAATGATATACAATATCTCATTGCACAATAAGTGACGAAACAATAAAAGGAAGTGCTATTGGATTTAACAGTGTGGTAGAGCATTTACATGAGAAGGTGGCACCCTCGTTGCGGGAGCTAACAGCAGTAAATGAAGATGACACCTTTTCAATTCCTTCCTCTTTGCTCGAGTAAAGATATTGATGTAATAAAATTAAGTGGATGGCAACCACCTTGAGGTACAGACAAGTATCAGATAATATGCCGATTCTTCTGCAATCTATGAACACGTAAATAGTAAGAGTCTACAAGTCAATGAAGCAATTGGCAAAGGTATTACTCTCGATTCATTGACATTTAAGCCTGGACAATAATTAAAATCAGTTAAGTATCCGAGCCTTTAAGTAGCTACGTATGGCAATGTTTTAAAAAAATTAATGAGAAAGTAGGCATGTCAAGGTGTAGGCAAGAATTCAAGCATTCGGACTTCAAATCAAAGCTTGAAATAATTGCTCTGCCCTGTCCTATAAAAGGACTGCAACCAGTAAATATGCATAACCTACTCATAGCAAATAATAATACGCCAACCAAAGCAAACATTATAAACAATATAATGAAGATATATATAGGTATAAAGTAAAATCGGCAGTAAAAAAAAGTACCTCATAAAAGTGTAGTTGTTTTCAGTGCAACAATTTATCATCTAACTTTCTAGATGATGCATCTTCATTCCGGCATCAACAAATAACAATACAAATTTTTAAATAAAGAATTAAGTCCAGAAAAAGGCAAGCATAACAAAAAGGATTACTAAACAAAGTTGGCCATGCATCCATCACCAATATGATTTTATTACCACAAGAAAGGAAGTATTTCATTCCTATTTTGCAATAAATTAACTCTTTATTCCCTTTTTAAAGAAGGCTTTGAGGTGTATCCGATTTTAGCTTATCTTTTTGAAGCATCGCTTGATCTCGGAATGCTATGGATGCCATCTTTAACACAACATTCAATTTCAGCAGATACTGGACCAATGCGCTGGTGTTGATCACTCCCTGAAACAATTTTCAATAGGTTTAGTAATAAAATAATAATTGCAAACGCTCTTGAGTAGAGAACGAGTAATAGCAGCAACTGATAGATTACACAAACCTATAATATATTGTGATTTTGACGAGCTGATGCTTTTACAATAATCAACGAATTTTTACAATCAGTAGATTCTACTCACAAACTTCCTGTCATCGACCTACTGCGAAGCAATATTGAGATTCTTCGCAGCATCCATTTTGAACAAAGGATAATGTACATTGGCTTTTAAAAGCATCTTCGCAGACATACCACTATCCACTTATACCAGACTCCATCCACACATCTAAGAAAATGCTAAAAGATGACATATCAAACTAAAAATGCTGCCTTTAACCTCAGTCTTGCACAATTGTTTAGTACATTAGTCCGAACGTCTTGCTTTAGGTGTTATCGCCATGGCAAAACGGAATTACAGAAACGGCTGGGATAGGTCGTACCACCTCGTTTTGGATAATACGAACGTTCAATAACCACGTGATACCAGCAAGTCCGGTAAATAATAATATCGAAACCAATAATAACATACAATGCATTAGAGAAGGGAGATATTACCGTTATAGTGGAAAGAATGACAAACAGACAGACAGACAGACAGACAGACAGACAGATAAACAGACAGACAGACAGACAGACAGACGGACGTTAGACATAGTTACAAAGTAAAACCGGAATGACCGAGAGTTTCACATCCGAGAGAAACTGAGTGATATAGGGAGAGAAGAGAGCGGACGCCATCAAAGGAGAGAGACTGTTTAACACATAAAAACAACCAAACAGTTCACCATTCACCGGCAGGTTTTAAGCTTGCTTGCTCGCTCTTAGCGGATTGCCTATACTTAGGGTGCATGAATGCTAATCAGATAACCTGCTGCCTAATTCCGCCCCCTCCCCCGGATAAGTGTGGGCACTGACATTGCTCAATCAAATGCGACTTCGCCGAGGCACCCTGGCAAGCAGTCTTGAAAACAGGTGTTCGTGGAATTTCGCGCGAACATTACATGCCGCCTGATAGACCCACTTCAAGTTTGGTCAGCGGGATCCGAACCGCCGAGTTTCTTGTGTTAGCTGCTAATCAATATTAATCTGGGCGACTGCTCAATGCCCTTGGCTCTTCGCATAAACAGATCACGTATTTTGAATAGAGCAGGTTGCTTTTGCAATTTCCGGAGTTCGGTTTCATTGTTCAAACAGAAGTGATGGTTGCCAAAACCAATGAATAGCTCGACAGCTCTCATGTCTTCCACAGATGTAACGCGTGCAAATTGCAGGCGCTATTCCAACGTCGAGCAAATTCTTCCTCCAATCCATCCCGCAAAACCTATCTTACCAGAATTGAAGTTGAAGGTCCATTCGCTGGAAATTGCTAAGCTCGTGTTGCGAGCTTATGCTCAAATGGTTTAGCTCTTGGAGGCTCAATAATTTTCTCAATATTTTAACTGCCACATGGAACGTTTTCCTGACCGACAAATATTCCATCGCCTGTCATGAGAAGTCAAGAGCGGCAGGTTATGTATTGATGATAATCCCATGACTTAGACACAAAGTTTTTAAGCTATAGAATACAATACTTTCAGAAATTTTTAGTTAAAAAGTAATTTTAAGAGGAAGCACTTATTGCTTAGTTCTGAAAAGAACTGTAAGCTCATCATCATCGTTAGGTATCTGTTATTGTGGTCATTTTTTGAAGAATCCAGTCTTGCTCTGAGGAATCTTGGTATACCAGCGTCTGACCTTACGAATTGACGCATCGCGAGGTTGAAGGTTTTCATGGATTACGTTGACCTTGCTAAAGTGAAAGTGTCTGTTCATGGCAGATTAACTGCCTGTTCCTTTGACAGTGACATAAATGATTCTTCTATGCAGAGAACCTTATTAATTTGCCTGCCTTAGCACTTTTCCTAACATTTATCATCGATGTCATTGATGAGTGACTTGCAGTTTGAGCTTACGCGTTCTGGTTTGAGCTGGAATTCCATTACTTTTAAATTTTCCTGGCTCACTCACTAACATAATAGGTGTGGTCCATGCTGCTGAGGAAATCTAAGCTACTGGAATGGAATCTGCTTTCCTTATCCGTGTATCAAGCCGAACCCTAACCCCAACCTCACTGGGTCCCACACAAGATGGCGGCAACAAGCATTGGTGCCTTTACATACCGCAATTAAAGCTCGTATACGAATTAGTACAGATAAATCACAGCAGGCCTTTCAGGTTTCCGTCAAGTCATAAGACTCAAGACTCAAGACTCAAGATGTATTTTCTCGGTAAATGCAGTAAAAGCGTAATAATTTCCAACGACACCATTGAATCCTGAAGCCGGTCGCGTCATGCAAGAAAGTAAATAAATAAATAAATAAAATTAAAGCAATTAAAATAAATAATAAAAAAAATTCAAGCCGAAACCCGGTTGACTAACTTGACTCAATACAAGATTTATAAATTTAGCACAGGGCTATATTCCTCACAAAAAAAATTAGCATTTAACAGTTCTCCACTCAGTCACTCACTTAGGCAAGTTCATTGATAAATAGACTTATGACCATCATTACAGCATCGTCACCATCACCATTACAACATCTTTGTCTTCTTTTTATGCCCTGGATAACATGAATCAATATTTGGCCTCCAAAGAGGTCTTTAAAATCCCCTTGAAATGAAAACAATTTTTAAAAAACTCATTTCGTAGACTCAAATGTCCCGTAAAAGTCGCAGAAATGACCTATGCTTTCGGCCTATCCTTCGGTGGTACTGCCGTTAATCTATACTTCTCAGGCCTGCTAAAATTAGCCACACTCCATGTAAGTGTCTCATGTAAGTGTCCCATCACTGTAGTGTCCTCAGCCATAAAGGACGAACCAAATAATTATCTCTTTGTAATTAGCATAAAATTTCAACAATAGCATCTTTCTTAATGGTGCTTTGTTAGTGATTTATAAACAAGAAGATAATGCGAATGAGAGAGAGAGAGAGAGAGAGAGAGAGGGAGACGAGAAACGAGCGAGTTAGCAAGCAGTGTACATGTATCGTTAAATCGGCAAAAAGCAATAGATGAAACGCAAAACAAGACACTAAAATCACATTGAAAAATAAATTATCGTACCAAGGAGCAAGGAAAAGCAGAAAAAAAAAACGTAACGACTCGTCTACCAGGTCGATATGAAATAGTTTCCCCTCGCATTTGGAATTTACCCACGTTTATATGGCAGATTTGTTCCCTATACGCGCTCTTTTCAGATCCACCTAATGTAAACAGGACCATAAACATTAATAGACTGTTAAAGTTATTACAAGACCAATACGAAGTATCTCATATCAGATAGCATGGCACGCATGTCTGCCGATGTGCACTTTATTTTTCAGAGATTTTCTAATACACTGATTTCAATACAATATGGTGTTATTATACAGAATTTCGATATGGTGTGAACATCAATTAATTAATTAATTAATTAATTAATTTCTAAAATATTGAAAAATTCATATCTATTTTGATATAGTGTCAAGCTGGCAATACGAAACGGGGGTATTTTACCACAGGAAGTTGCTCCAGTTGCGTTACCGATGCGGCAATAATCAACAAACAAGAGCATGAAGTGTTTACAATATATTATGAGAAGACATCACTCAACACCTACTTTTCAAAAATTTCATGTAATTACTCTCTTCTATCGCATAGCATACACGCGTATACACATCTACGGCTGTTTACATAAAAAACTAGTTGCTTAACGCAGCCACTTGTCCATGGAGGATAAGAGATCTTGGCTTGCGGAAAATAGAATAACCTACAACCGTTTGAATTTGCTGAACGAGTGTCACGTGATCGCACTGCCTTCCTTCATGTGAATTCCACGAAGCACGTGGAGAAAGTCCTCGAAAAGAAGAAGTGGCTCACGACTCAGAAGGGAGTGGCCAACGAGGAGGCGCTTGACCGGTCTTTCCTGGCCGATCGACCTGACGTCATGCAGGGGTGACGTCATGCAGGGGTGCCCTCATGCAGGGGTGACGTCATGCAGGGGTGACGTCGTGCAGGGATGACGTCATGCATTGATGACGTCACGCAGGGGTGACGTCATGCAGGGGTGACGGGGTGTGCCTGCTTCTCATCAGGAGGGGCGTGTAACAACGCGCATGTGTTTGCTTGGAGGAAGGCTTAGAAAAAAATCGCTAAGCACTAGATGTTCAGACAAAGGTAAATAATCGTCGTGTTGTACCACATGACCGAACGGTCGGGCTGGTAGTTGAAACAAATAACTTGCTTCATCTATAGCAAGCGCGGTAGGTTCTCATCTTGGGATATTCAGGACAGTTCCTTGGTAGAGTACGCAAGGTAAGTTAAAACAAGGACGTCTAGACGGACCATGCAGTATTATGCATCTGATGAGCCACACCTGATTACAGGAAGGAACAGTTATTCCTCCACAAGGACCGTTGGGTGCTTGAGTACATTAATAACGGTTTTGAAAGAACTAAATTTACTTCAAGAGATAGATACTCAAATGAAAAAGAAAGCGGGTGAATCTAATTCACAGTTAAATATGACATAGAGATAAAAGAAAACATCTTACAGCTGTATTTGTTTTGCACTGGGTCAACTAAAGGTGAACATGATAAGTGCCCAAAATTAGTGGAACAATCTCGATCCCAGTCTCCATCATCCAAGGACTTCAAATTTGGACATAAAAGTTTCCGTGCGAACAGTTCAAAATCGAGTGGCTGATAAACAGACTGACCCGTCTATAAGCACGAATGAGCAAATGAGAAAAGCAATGACAACATAGCTGGTTTTTAAATATATGTGACAACGATCTTTTAAACTCGAAACGCTCATCGATCGACAAAACCAAAGTGAAAATACATGTTTTTAAAAAGATATCGTAGTTTGCCTCGCTCACATTTTAAAAAATAAACGATACCCATCGTGACATATAGATCATCCTCTAGCCAGTACACTAAAGGCCAACCTCCAAGCCAAGTTCCTACGCAGCTTCTTCTACTTCAATCGACAAGTACAACACTATCTTTTGCCTATCTTCTGTCTATCTACTTTTTCATCATCGCGCTTTATTTTTATTATTATTATCTTTTTTATGGACAAAGCGGCATCAAGGGATCTCTTACAAAACGAAATTGTTAATAATTTCATCAGGACAGAGGAAAACCCCCGTCGTCGACAAATACATATAATCCGTCGTTTGTACAAAGGCAGTGCATACATAGTGCACTCAACCACGGGTGGGCACGGAAAACAAACAAACAAACAACAACAACAACACATCAACAAAGCACGGAAATAACAAATATAAATAACAAGTTCAGGATGATGAAAAATTTCCACCTTCACATCCTTTCTATCTAAAAAACTCCCTCAACTCATCCTACACCCCCCAAACCCCCAAAAAAACAAAGACGACGATTCCCCGACTCCCACACAACTATTTCCTGAGTCCATCGCAAAGATTGGAAGCCTTACGAGAAGTATAGCAGTGTCTAACAAGGATCGCCACAAACGCACCGACCCCTGAACAACAAATATGAATTAAACAACGAGTGGAGAGCCTCAACCAGACCACAACCGGAACACTATGGGAGTAAAGCTATATTATATTATATTATATTATATTACATTATATTATATTACTTTATATTCTATTGTATTATATTATATCATATTATATTACATCATATTATATTACATTATATTATATCATACTATATAATATTATATTATATATACTCACAATATATTATGCCTTGCCACGCTTTGAAAATGCCTGGAGCAGGGTTATAGAAAAAGCATTAGAAATAGCAATAAATAAGAAATAAAAAAATGCAGGAAAAGCCATAACTCAAACCTAATATCTAATATCATGGATGGTGTGGATGTGGTCTTATCCGGCTCCGTCTTGTAGAAAAATATCTTTTTACTGCTCACAACCACGTACTAGAAAGTAAAAAAATATACCTCAACATATTATATCTATTTATCTATCGATCTGTCTATCTATCTATCTATCTATCTATCTATCTATCTATCTATCTATCTATCTATCTATCTATCTATCT
>QQSS02179173.1:0-14546 GCA_003687565.2 Craspedacusta sowerbii
ACATACATACATACATACATACATACATACATACATACATACATACATACATACATACATACATACATACATAGTACATTGCCCGCCACTACCGCTCTGCGCATGATAAGAGGGCAATGCGAGAACACAGTATATGAAATTTCACGGAAATTTTATTAATCCATACGATACCTGTCGTCAGCACTGCCTGCTACATCAATGTGCCCTAAAACACATGATATCTGACGTACACAAGTCCATAAAGCGGTAGCCAAACGGAACAAAAAATGTTAATCGTCACGCTAGCAGACAGGAACATAATCAGTAACTCACTAACTCGTTCACTCACTCACATTCACACCCAACCACACACACAAATACACACACACACATATGCACACACCCATCCACATACCCCCACATACATGCCCACACACCCACCCACATACCCCACTCACACCACACACCACACACACACACACACACACACACACACACACACACTATCGTGCAAAATTCACGGGTACCTCTTCAAAGCTCATGTGAAACTCTAACTACGCAGCCATCTCAAATTCTACCTCGCAATAAAATCATGACACTGATGATAAATAAGATAAAGCCCAAGCAATATTATACCTGGCACACTAGGTAGAAAGCTGCTTAAACCATCCTTGATTTTCTTGTCACAAAATCTGTGATACGTATCTTCCAGTCCATACACACTTAACTGGTTATCACTGCCAGTTCCCCGATATTGGTACGAAGCTAAATAAGAAAATCAAAGAATATCTCTTACATAGATCCTGCATTCCATAGCAAAGTCAGCAACAAAGAAAATTTCCTTGAGGCAACGAGGATCTCAATAATCTAAAGAAACAGCTTTTAACAAGCAATTACTTGAATGCCGTACTTGGCTGCTTTAGTGTCAGACAAGCATCAAACCAGAATGAGACATTATTTGATGGCTGGCTAAGCCAAAGCAAAATGCCCCACTTAGAAGAGTGGATGAAATAGATTTATGAATTAGAAATAAGACCAGCTAAGATACGATGCGGTCCTGCTGGCTGAAAAGAGCTGATAGATGCCATTACCATAAAATGAACAAAATGCTAACAAAAAACGCCAGCTACTGCAGTAGCGATGACTTCTCATGAGCTAAGCGACAAACCAGAAAATACGGCAACGCTGAATAAGAAAACTTCACATAAATTAGCAAAAACGAAACAAGCTTACGTTTTTGCCTCCGAAGAAAGTGAAATGGGATTCCAGAATCAGTTCTGAACATATCGGCAGACCAAGAAGTTGCACTTTGGGATGACGATATACCTGCAGCTAGGTCCATTGCAGATCTTCCTGAGCTTTAATAACTGCGCAGCTTGCTGCATACCTGTGTGGGAGGCCCTCTAGGACGACCATACAAGGTCACATTCTGTTCAGCTCCTTGGGCTAGATAATAAGGCTCGTATCACTTAAAAATGAGCATGCAATTAGCAAACATTACACTTGCAGATTTAGCTTTGGCCCAAGATTTTAGCCCATGATGCAGAATCTTGCAACATTGCTTCAGAAATTCACAACAGATCAGCCCTTTGTTATATCACAGAAAACTTTTCAAATGATCCTAAAAGAGATATTCAGCAGAAATTTAAACAAAAATGCTCTTGCAATTCTAATACTTGAGACCATAAAAGGCAAAATGGAAACCAAAAATTGGGCTTAGGGCACAAAAACAAAAGGAAGAAAAACAACAGGAGGACAGGATTGCTGCCACATTAAATATCAGCAATACCCGCTGGTGTTTGTCTAACACCAACTGGAAATTCTATCGTATCATCATCATCGTCAACCTCGTCGTCATTGCCATCTATCATCTCAACAAAACCATGATACTTTTTTCTTCTACATTGCAAAAGAAGCATTGCCATCCCTCCTTGTGCTGCAGCTAATTTTCTTCAAACTCAAGCGGTCAGTCATCGCTTCTGAGATCTTGCTCACGGAGGAAAGCCTTTTTAAACCTAAGCCATGCAAGGATCCCCACCCTGTTTGAAGGATATTACCTCTGCAGTAGCAGTGACCAGCAACTCGTAACCACCTCAAGCGTATTGTTTAACTGATTGGTGGCATCAAGCAATAGAGAAAGCTGCTGGTAGTATGAGACTGACATGAAATGTATTTCAAGACCGCCCTTGTATCAAGACTGCATTCTTAGGCAGCACCTAGAGGCTCGCTTTCAGAGCCATATATCACGACAAGGGCGACAGTGGCTGACGAAATTCTAGTTTCGAACTCTTCACTTAAATTTTCAGCCTTTTATAGACTCAAAAATTAGTTGGCAGCAGTCCATGCCAGGGCTATCAGCCATGTTCGCGTCAAGTGGCTCATCTAGAATCCCAAGTAGCAGAAGTCATACATACACTCAGAAGTGCCTGATGGGAGTGATAACGTGTTTTGTGTCTTTTTAAAAAATAATAATGATTTTATGATAACAATAATAGTAACTATGATCATGGTTGCCAATTAAATATCTATGCTTCCGCATCTGCATCGGTCAGAAAATTTTCCAAGAATTCCCCTTGAAACCCTGTAAAACACTTTCTCGATGGTCCAAAAACTCTTTCCTAATGTTATGGATACGTTGACTTTTCCCAATCACTTTTCCTACCATTTCAATGACTTGAACAACAGCTTGCCTAGGCAACAAAATCCATATCGCAGTGCATCTGCCTCTCTGTTAACCACATCATCAACTCTTCATCCTATCATTTAGGATGTAGCCTTACCACACCATTGCATATTAAAACTTTATGCACTATTCCATTTCTCACCTCTGAATCCAGCGTCTCACTAAATGCTCCGTGCCTGCCTGATCAAGGAAATAAATCTCAATGCAATTACCTCACCCCACTTTCCCTTGGTTCATTTGCCACAGCTCTATCATTTAAATTTAAATCTCCATAGATGATCAACTTTTCATTTTGAACTTCATCTCTCAATACATCAACCTAACAAATGCCAAAATTTGATTTCCCCACACTTTTGTATCTCCCTGAGTTACATGCACTAAACCCAGCATATTTGTTGAGCATGTTAAGAAACCCTACCAAGTATCCAAACTACTTTCTGCCACTACAATTCTCTGCTTCACCCATCATAGGGGCCAAATTTAACATAACCGTTGCAACCATCTATTGCTAGGACTCACGTCTGGCATTAAGCTAACCCTTGTCCATGCAGCTCACAGGTTGCCTCGGGAACGAAAAAGGGACATACCAAGAGACCTACCTCTTATTGGCCTGCACAGAAGGTGATGCAGTGTGTCTTGAACATGCGTCAGATTGAGCTTTTGGGCTAATGGCTAACTCTGTTTTTTTTTTCAACCTGCTTACATGATCTCAGATAAGCTGGCACGTATTATGATGTTGTGTTGTGTATGCATACGTACGCAATTATTGCTAATATGTCACTCTCACGCAAAATTTGCTATGAGTGGAAAAAAGCCAAAACTCTAGCAACTTCCTATGATGAAGATGGGGCATCCTACAAAACTGAAGCAAAAGTCGTCAGATTCAATAAAAATAAAGCTTATTGTGCACATTCTTGATCAGCACAAGTGTCATCTTTTTAGGCTCCGTCAGCAGCCATTTCGCCATGAAATTCGGAGATTTGGGACATCATGTTCACATACCTATATCATGTCAGCATAATCCCCAAATTTCAAATATTTCAATACTGGCCCTAAGCAAGGGTACTATCCTTCAATATTACAAGTCTTGTAATATTGTTGTGTAATTCTTAGACCAAGCAGAGTCTCCCGAGCCCACAAAGCCGATCAGAGGAATTTACCCAGTCTTGTTCCTTAAATCTTAAGACATCCTAAAATTTACAAATTTACAATAGCTCTATATTACATACTTGCTTTATTACAAATGAGGATACCCAGGACATTTGACATACGGGAGCCAGCTAACTGCAGCGATAAATCAGCAACATATCATTTACTTTTAACCAGACTTAGGATGCCTCCTAGGAGAACATGCTTAAAAAAAAAAAAAAATTGCATCTGGTCTCAACGACACATGAAAACTGCCATCAACAATGACGTGACAAGTCGAAGTCAACCGACGAACACTGAGTGAAGCATGATTGATTGTGCCTCCGTTTCACCACACGATTTCAGTTCTGTATTTGGCGTGCTTCCTGCTCAGCACGGTGATTGCTGATCGCGGGCCAAGCAAAACGTTTCATCAGTGCCGGATTAACCCTTAGGCAAATAAGGCACATGCCTTAAGGCCTGCAAAAAATCCAGGCCACAAAAAATTTATACATAAATTTATATTTATTTCTTGTCTTTATTGATGAAATTATTATAATTATTCCAATTATTATACACATTATAATGTGTGTCATATAGGATGATTTTTCAAAGTCACGGTATTTTTCAGTTTCAGTAGATTCCACTCCTGATATTACCCATTGTGACCAGCTGACCTTCACTCTTCGTTATATTAATATGGTGGATTACCAGCCTGTGGAGCGTTTTTTGACATTTATCAATATATCCAGTCACACAGGGCAGAATCTTGCTGACAAACTGCTTCATTACCTGTCAGATCAGGACATCGACTACAATAATTGACGTGGTCAGACATATGATAATGCTGTCGCGAGTGATGCAGTAGACGAACAGACTCCTCAGTTGTTTCATCAACCTAAGTTTTACCTTATGTATGTTTACAAATTGGGCCCTTTTATAGTAAAGTCATTAGGTAATTGAATTTAAATACATCAAGATAAAACTAAATAGACTCAGTACTTAACAGCTAAACCTCGCGTGCTCCAACTTGCAATAACAACATTAAGAACATATTAGCATACCACGGATTGCAAGATGCTCGTTACTTGAGATATACTCTACGATAAATGCTTCAAAATAAGACGGTAACAAACAACATAGACACGCGGTGGAAAAACAAGTTAAACCAACGTAACCAAATAAGGAAATCTTCCGTGCACGCTAATCTGCACCAACAACCGCCAAAAATGCCAGCAATATGTCTGGTAAATATATTGGCATGCAACAAATCTTGAAAAACAAAAACAGTTTAGTGGAATACATTCCATGTGCTGCCCACTCGTTGAACCTAGTTGACCAGTCAGCTGTGGATTGTAGCGTTGAAGCAGTTTCATTTTTTAACATATTGAATCGCCTGTATACTTTCCTTGTAGAATTAACACATCGTTGTCATGTCATGATGACCCATGTTAAAAACCAACCAGAATGTCTTGTTCCAAAATACCCATCAGATACCCGGTGATCTGCTCGAGCTGATGCTGCAAAAGCAGTGTTCAAGGGGTACCACCAATTACAAAGTGCTTTTCAGGAGATCTCAGGGGATTGTAATCAGAATGGTAGCACTAGGAATGAAGCGGGTTTATTGGCCAAACACATGGATGCTATTGAAGTTGTCCTATTGTGTGAACTTTGGAATGACATTCTGCAGCGGTTCAACGTTAAAAGCATGTTATTGCAAAGTTCTACAATCGAATTAACTCCAGCTATTGGTCTGCTGAAGAGCTTGCATGCATTTTTGGATGAATGCCGAGAGAAGTTTGATGATTATAATCAGAAGGCAGGTGATCGCTGTGGCAACAGCACATATAAATCTGAAAGTCGAAGACAACCAAAGCGTAAGAGACAAATCAATGATGGAGATGCCGCAGATGCTATGGAAGGAATATCAAGCCAGCAAAACTTCAAGGTCAATACCTTCTATGTCATCATCGATCAGCTGAAAAATGCATTAAAGAAACGCATTAAAGCTTACTCAATTGTGCTGCAGAGATTTGGAGTCCTGACTGAGTATGACTCCATGACCGATGAAGATATTGACATTGCTGTTAAAAGAATGGTTACTGTGTACTCGAAAGACCTTTGTTCTGATTTTCCAGCAAGTACAAGTAATAGGTCTCCAGGCCGTCATATACACCCTCCACCATTTTATTGACTAACCAAACGACATGTTTCATAAATTCGTCGACGCAAATATCAGTGATCAGGAGTTGCAGCTGAAATAGGCTTCAATAGTTGCATCAGCAACAGGATTTAGTGCCTGTAGAATCCTTTGAGGCTGCCTGATAGCAAAGAGACACTTATTCTGCGCTGAAAATTAGAGCATGAGCATGCCATATACTGAATAGAACATACTGAATAATCAGCATGAGTATACTCCAAAGGCTGTTTAAGTTTTTTAACTCTGACTGCTTAACAAGTGCAAATGCTTGTGCATTTTTTAAGAACAAAAAGAAGATCAATGTTTGGAATGGGGGAATATTCGTGCTTTTTTAAGGACAAAACTAGTGCAGTCGCTTAACCGAATTTGCATCTGTCCGCGGAGAAAAAAACAGTCTACGTTAAAATGCATTGTTGTTTGGCAAGCTGTTGAGCAAATAGTATACTTAAATTTGCTGTCTTCTTCTATGAATGGCGAGGGACTGAAAAAGCGCTTTCACAGTATGACTTGCCATTCCCCTTTCAAGTCATATTACGGGTGACATCTGGATTATTTACTGGGAGAAAACTGGAGAGAATGCGCTATTATCACCATTTTGACTTCCTCTTTCTCAATTGTTTGAACTAACAAGTTAATTTGCATTAAATTCTGCTTTCGGCTACACCTTTAATTTATCTCTCTGGTCAACAAAATCATACTCTTTACTATAACAAAGAAAAATAGGCTTACTCTGAATGCACTTTCGATGCTGAATCAAAGTCTGGTTACAGCCTTTTCTAGCACGTATAGTTTTTCAATAATTTACATTTTTGAATTAATAAATTGTACATAGTTATACAAACATGGATTGTTTAATGAATCACATTTCATGCAAGCTATTATTTGGGAAAAAAACTTACGTATCATACACTAAATTAATACAACTCAATTAGCTGCAAACACGTAATTTACAGGAAAAAGAGCCCTGACTTTATTTAAGAATAAGCGTATACACTATGCAAGCGTCTTAAATGTTTGTTTATTCTGTCTGTTTGGAATTTCACTGTACAACATCCAACAATGGTCCGTGATCAAGCTTTTGCTCCAAAACCCTTGGTTACGAGCTTCGATAGCTTTGCTGTGTTGGTAAAAGCGGTCCCTTTGCTCGTCTCACTAACTTACATCAAGTTTGTTGAAAAAGAAGGCTAGATGAGAGTACAGCAGGTAGCGCATTTTCAAGACAATCGATAATCCATTTCTAAGTAAGTTTCTGTGAGTATCTCACTCCATCCTTATGTGCATGGGTATCGCTATATCCTGGGAAGCTTGCCCGTACCCATTTGAAAGGAAGCTAAGGTAGCTTTTCTAGAGGACTGAGGACTCATTCAAATTCAATATCCATTATAAGGGCCAACAAAACTGTCCTCCTTCAATTTATTTTGCAAGATCTTTCGTATGTTAATTAAATTTACCAATGGCTTCAATAAAATTTTTAAATTTAATGTGAATAGGTGGTAGGAGGACCTATTGGGGAGCAGATAAAAGGGGACAGACCAGGTACTGCGTGTTCCTATGACATACGCAGACCTTGGTGGCTTGTCTTGTTTGTTGCAGTGTTCCCAAGCGCTGCTTTCTTTTTAGATAGTGATAGGCCTCTAACAAGAGCATCGAAGTTTCCTTGGCCTAAAAGGTTTGGCTCAAAATTTCTACCTTCCAGTGTGCAATCAGGATATGTAGACGGTCCCGGTACGCCACCAGTTCCAACTTCGTCACTATGCGCTTCGTCTTCGATGGAATCTTCACCTTTGCCTGAAGGAATTGGAATGGGCGATTCTTCAGCATGTTTCTTGTACGTGCTGAATACATAACTGGATGAAAAAACTTTTCAGGGTGATTCTTACAATTCCGACGCATGCTTATTTATTAGAGCAAAGAATTTGAAACGAATTGACACCAACACTACACATCAAGCGAAGCTATTCTCAGAGATGTCAGGTGGCAATTTTGAGTTTCATAAGGTAAGAGCCTTAAATATTCAATTGAAAACATTACTATACGAAATGCTAAAAAACAAAAAAAAAATTAAACGTCCAAAAAATTAGTGCCTTGGCAATCTAATGTTGGCAACTTTGTGTATTTAGATGCATGTTTCGTGACAAAAGCTTTAAACACTACATAAAATTTGTATTCAGGGAACACAAAAGTATTCCTGATAAAAATTCTTCGTTGATTTGCGTGTCTCTCACCTGGCGTGACACACAGGGAGTTAATTCTGCGGAAAATTGGCATCAGCGCTGATCAAAACAATGCTGTCTGCATGGTAGACGGCAACCGGGGTGATGAGATCTACAGCACAGAGTAAAACTCCTCCTACAATTGTTTCATGTATATCTTTATAAGGGTGAAGAGTCACCAAAATCGTGATTGACACCGGGAATGATCGCGTTAATCTGAAGTAAAATAATGGTGATAAACTTCTTGGTGGTGAGTTTCTGGTTTGATGCCCTAGGTAGCTATTACGATGGAGCCCTGCAATAATAATGCCCAGGACCATAGCACTATTAGAGTTGAAAAGTGCGTCCACATTATTCAAATGAAGTTTTAGACTCGTTTGCATAGAATTTTCAGGTGCATGAGCTTATTACAAGCTCCTTATTGCGTGCTTGATAAGAAATGCATTACTTTGCATACAATCTTAGCTGATTCGAAGGAGCCGCTTAGTGATCCAGAATTAGTGCTATATGGTCATTCAATGTTGACGAAGTAATTTATTTGAACAGATAGTCTTCAATGAAGCATCCTTGGAAAAATTGTTCGATAATAACATTGCAAGCACAAAAATGATAGGCCTTTGTAAGCAGGAGCAATTTTCTGGTAGTTCTCTGAAGGCCAATTACAATTAAATCTTTCATTCATTTCTGTACATACATTGGTTCAAGTAAAAGGTCCTTTGTGAGTCTAGTTTAATGTAATGAAATCCGGTATGCCCAAAAATTTGGGAAGTTTTCCACGTGAAGAAAAGTTAATATAGTATTGGAAAAATTGAAAATGTAGACGAAAACAATACAGCAACTTATGTATGGAAATACCGCACAGTCATGATGGCATCCGATGATATGGAGAATGAGAACTGCAGGGCAGAGTTCTCCTGCAGAAAGTTTTTTTTCCACAAGCTATGAAATTCGGCATTCATAGGAAGATAACTTGATGTCAATGCATCAGGCGTTAAGGAACAATGGCCATGCCAGATCTCATTTTGGCTATCCATTTTGAGCAGGGGAAGGACAAGGTATTTCTTTTCCTAAGTCAAAGTAATTAATAAATGCAGTAGAACATTTTGACTTCAATGCTCAAAGGAGCGACTTATGCTCCCTATTGATCTCAAGAATTGCCAATTGAACGTAGAAATTTTGTACCTTGAATGTATTGAACGAACATATTATATGCTCTCTACTTATTTACCAAGATATTCCCAGGAAAGCAAGAAAACGCATTTCATGAACAAAGGTTTCGGGATTTTTCAGCATTGAATTGTACATGTCTGGGATATCTGAGCGTCTCTTGTGACGTTCGGTTGTCTTGGAAGAAGCACTGCATTTCTTAGCAACTTCAACTTAAATAGGTAAACATATTTCTGTTCTTGTTAAAAATCACTGGTTGGAGCGCTATTCACTGGTGTGACCTGGGTTTGGCTACCTTGCGAGACCCACATGAGCCCCACATAGGGTGGAAAGGATCTTTCATTTTGCCTTTAAAGGTAAATTCCATTCGAGCATCTTGAAAGCTGCAAAGGAATGAAAGGCTGTTAGTTTTTGCTGCCAGCCCGACTGACGCAGCATATACATGGGCCGAGATGAATTCAAAACCCAGGCACGAGTATTTACTAGTAAATGAACCGTGCCAAGAAGCGCGAAGGTTTGCATTCGGAACGCTCGTAAAGAACTGTTTGTTTGTTTGTGCAGTAGTTCAATAGCTTTTAAATTCAGCATTAAAATAATTCTAGCAATGATAATACGACTCCAGGAATGATAATAACAAGAATAGTAATTATAGTTATAGGGTGTTGGCCGTAGCTGCTGGCCACTAAATAATCTGATCTTCAAAGATAATACCTCGAGGCCATGTCATGTTATACAGTGTATTACCAAGTTTTCTGTTTAGTTCAAAATATGATTTATTAAACCACTTAAATCTGATAGACTACGTTTTTCTCCTTTAAGATTTCAGTTGGAAAATTGCTGTGATAAATCGGTATCTTGGGTTAAGTTACAACGATAGTATTTCATTGCTTTGATTCTATGGTTTGAGATTCTTGAGATAAGTGATTCTTGCATAAAAGATGTGTGCATTTATGTATCAGGGTCATACAGACTATAGGTTAGGAAGTTTGGAGGGCTCTACCAATGTTTTTCGAATACCTACAGCCTGAGCCAATTAAAAGATCCTTTGCAATTTCTTGGCATCGATAATTTAGGAAGTGATTTTAAGAACTATCACTTTGCATTCTGTGCTCGTTATATTTTATAGCTTTGTACATAAAAGTTGTAATTAGACAAAGAAGTAATGCTGTAACTATTTTGGGAATGGACTACTCATCTACTAGAGGTACGGCAGGTTATGGACTTCCGCAGCCTTGAGACGTTTTTTTTTTAAATGCTGAGTTCTCAGAACAATAGTGTGAGGGATATTTGTTGTTGAATATTTTTCTTGATGCAATTAAGATTCCAGAGCCATTGCTGTTTTCCGCTTAGTTGAGTTCACTGTTGAGGAGCTTATGAAGCAGAATCGTGCACTTGCAGAAGAACTTAGCATATGTCAGGTACGTAGTACATGCCAGAAGAATATGTGCCTGGAGGCGGAACAGGCATGCCATGATCCTGTTCCCATGCTTCTGTGAGTTTCTAATCTCAATTATCGCGCTTGCTTCTGCAGGTGTCTTACTAGTTGGCCAGACTAATTTTGACACCTTGTAAAAAGGAGTAAGAAACGTAAAGCGTTGTGTGTTGCGTGTTGTGTGATATGCTGTGTGATGTTGCATGTTGATGTGTTGTGATGAGTAACAAGCATTGTGATTGCAAGTTTCTTACTGTATTGTGTTGCTTGCTACATGTTGTACACTTATTTCCATGTTAAGTTACATTGACAGCTTTAACTACATTTCCATAAAAGTAAAGTCATACATGGTATTGTTATGCCAATGTATACCTGCAACAATGCCATTTAGGATGAAAGTTTTTGTAATACGCAGAGCATACCATCTATAGTCCTTCTGCATCCTGCCTATGTACGGGTTAACTTCACATACAGGTAATGCCATACATGGCATGATCCTCTCTGAGTCTATATACAGTTTATAGATACACATCAGCTTTTCCATACATGGTAATACTGCACCATGCTTCCAGTAATCATAGTGGCAGCCATACCACAGAAGCTTCTAGCCCAAGTTGGTTGATTCTCATAAAATCAGTATTGACTATACTGACTGATACATGCCCCCAAATATATTTTTTGTTAGTTTTATGTTTTCTCATGATGAAGTGGGGCTGTTTAAGAAATTTCCATTGTTTTTAAAAATTTTCAGGTTGTTTTTTAAGATTATTAAGTTTTGAAAAAAAGCAGAAATCTGCTTTGGATTGGCTAAAGATTAGTAAGCGAAAAAATGAAGTTCTGTAATACTTCTTAATGCAGAGTATAAGTTGTGTTTCTCCTTTGATACAGATTGTGTGATACCTCTAAACTATGGTAATAAAGATGCGCTTGTTACGTGGGTAGACCATGAACGTGTTTCTTGAAAAGTCATTTTAGGGCTAGTGTATCTCCAACTAACTAGAAGATCGGAAGGTTGTTTAGAATATGGTTACCTCCGTCACGTTAATAACTAGAATTTCCGCTTTCAAGAAGATTTCAAGCGAAAAACAACTTGTTTCCACTTTGAGGATGTGTTTTGCCAATCACTCATCACCTATTTCAACTAACGTAAGCAAGCACAGCGTAAATGTGCCTAAGACGCGTATTAGAAAAGAGGTGTCAAGACCCCCATTCAATATCTAAACATTTAGAGAATGGAAGGTAAGTGAACAGTTAACCAAGTGGTCACATCCTCGTTCATCAAAGTTGGTACGATGAAAGATTAGTTATGAGTTCTTTTGAAGAAGGAAGCATCATACCAATAAGCTTTGAAACTTCCTTCTCATGAATTTGCTGATGCAATGAATATGGTCTATGGTTTATGCTCGACGTTGATGATGACAGGTGCTATCAGTGAATGCTGTGTTGAAAATGGCAAGTGATTTCCAGAACATGTCCTCAAATATAGAAAAATTTGATTTTGTTCTGGCAGTCATTGCAAATTTTGTGCTTCATGCACCTTTGATCGGATTTTATATATGCTTGTATTGTACGTAGAATATAGTATGATGTATGTATATGTACGTATGTCTCAGAGTGAACGTATTCCGACGAACCAATAGCATTTGAAGAAATAATAAAACAATTTGCAACATGTTTTGACTAGTACTCTAGTCATCTTCAGATGTAAATGGAAAATTGATACATGGGTGTTACTTTTAAACAAAAGACACATAGCAACAAAGTTCCATACCTACACTATCAATGTTAAAAGAAAAACAATCTGATGGAAAGACAGCAATATGGGTGTTGGTTTGGGCGAGAGTCCCGCAGGGATCGGATAACAGTTTGCATATACGGTAGAAGGTTTTTATGCTTAACCTGAACATTTAACTCTGGCTTCTTGATTCTGAGCGATGTTTCGTTAGTGGCCGTGTCAATAATTTTAAAGCAGTTGCTATTGCATGCCTTTTTACAACTTTCTGATACCTTTAGGTGTTGGGTCATTGTAAATTTCATAACAATTAAGTACTCAGAGACTCTAGTCCCCAAACGTCAGGTCGTTAGACCAACATGTTTAGCATTACAACTGGCGTCTTTGTCTTTGTTTAGAAAGATAAGGACTTTGTGTGGAACTTGTGGAAGCGCCTTCAGGTTGACAAACCTGATGTATCTAATGCAATAAGCATGGTACTATCCAGGTACTTTTGTCTTTACTTTTACATGATTGTATATGGTAATGATTGGTTGTATTTCTCTTGAAAATAGGGGGGGGGGGGTGATGTGTTTTCGCTTGGTTTGGCTGGTCATTTTTTTTTATTTTTCAAATCATTTTTGAAAACGTTCCACCCGTATCTTTGTTCTTTTACACCCATTCTGCTTATTAATGTCAAAGAAATTTACTTGGTGCATAATTTTTTGACAGTGCAAGGAACGAAATCAATTGTTCCGGTTTGCATAACCTTGACTGCATTGCACAAGCATGTCACCGTACCGTATTTTGGCAGTGCCCGTTGAATATTTTGATAGTGAATATGCTTTAGGGACATGCAATTGTTTTTCCCGTCTATTTTTCACTTGATGTAGTGGTCTGTTTTGGAATGCGACTGATCATGAGTATTCTCTGACCATGTGAAAAAGTCAGCGTATGACAAAAAAACCTTTGCCTCTCCATTCTCCTACTTTAAATATCTGCAAGAAATTTTTAACACTCTCCTGAGGGTTTTGGGACCTGAGAATAGAATCATTCGTATGCGAATTTTCCTGTTTGAATTTTGTTGAAGGCTTTATTTTATAACCGTATTTGTGAATGTTGTTGATCTTGTTAAACAGAGAGCAGGAGAAAGCCGACCTCAAAGACTCAAAAGTCCTAAGCTTGTTGAAAGAAAAAGACCAACAGATAAGGATTTTAGAAGAGGTACCGTCATTCGTGCTATGTTTTTTTTTTTTGGCTCAAAGGCAACTTTCATTATGTCAGCCATTTTTAGTCTTCGGATGTTCTCCCCTTTAGAAGATAGAATGTGATTCAATCATACGCTCTGGAATAAAAGAAACCTTTATTTACGGCGTGCGTTTGTGTGCCTGGTTATGGGAATGATCCATTTGCAGTTTTACTTCAGAGTCGGCATGCGGTTTGCTCATCGCATGTGAAAATCTTGCTAGCCATGTTGACTTGAGCCATCCTCAAGAAATTGGTTTTCAAAGCTTTCAACTTTCATCAGTGCTAGCTATGGAAGTAAAACTTATCTCCCATCAATATTTGGTGCCCAAGCACTGCAATCCGAGTTTAGGCCACAACGTTCGTTTCATTTTCAGTAATAATTCAACCCAGCCGATTACGGACAATCAATGGTTGCTCGACCGTCGCATACCCTATGCTCAGAAGTTTTGAAAGTAATAAACAGTGTGAACTCAGAGTGAAAAAAAAGGCCAAAAAAAAAAAACAATTAAGCAATTCCTCAGATACCCCTAAACCTTGCCCTGCCGAAACCTGACCCAGTTGCGCTTTGGCCCCGAAGGTTTAGACCGCACGTTTAGATTATATTAAGTCAAGAATTGTTTTTCGAATCTTGCTTAGCTTGATTTCTCAAGGCCTTTATTTTCACTAAGTATCAAACAAAATGCTTCGAAAACGAAAGTTATGTGCGTCGCATCCCCAGCGCCACGATACGGCTGAATAACGAAACGCTCGAAGTGGTCGATTCATTTGTCTATCTCGGCTCAGTT
>QQSS02179184.1:2376-14546 GCA_003687565.2 Craspedacusta sowerbii
TTTATATTTTTTTCTCAAGTTTATATGTTTTTAGATAGTTGTTTTTCATATTTTTAAGTTGTTGTGCCGACAATACCGAGCTACAATAATTGTTAGGGGGGGGGGGGGGGGGGGGGGGGGGGCCTTACAGAAGGCGCGGATGGCAGCGGCTGACAAGTTGGCAAGGCTGCCCTGTTGTACGGACTCCTGAACAATGTCTTCTTAACGATGATAATTCTTACAGAGGAGGGACATTTGTTCATGTTTAGGTTCCTAAAACATGAATTTTAATATAACGTTCAATTTGTTGGAAGGTTACACATGACCTTTCAAGGAGTTTTTCCCATTCCATGTGATGTCATGGAACGTTTCTGGTTTATTTGGTGGAATAGGAGAACAATAAAAAGATTTTCAGCAGAGAATGTTATCCTCATGGTCATGCTAGGGGATGAGAAATCCGATATTAGAAAAGTGGAGTCTTCGGATAAGGAGGAAATACCTGTTATGTGGGATACGCAGAGTAGTGCAATTGCGGAGTCATATTCTTTGAAAATCAGGATTCTGTTAATGTCAAGTTTTAGGAGCCATATTGAGTAGCTTCTCAGTCTTCTAACGTGCAAGTCAAATCTGCTTCAAATCGTAGTTGTTGTTGTTGTTGTTGTTGTTGTTGTTATTGTTGTTGTTGCTGCTGTTGTTGTTGTTGTTGCTGTTGTTGCTGTCAAATTCAACACAATGATCGTTATTGATCAGTGAGATAATACGAATGACTCTTTATCCAGAACCTGTCTCTGATTATGAAATGAACTATTTGTTTTATCAATATTCCATGAACTTCATATAGACCCTCGTCACTATCTTTTAAAGATGAGCCAAACGACGCCGAACGTTAGACAGCGCTCAAAGCTAAGCTCAATTCCTCAATAAACAAATATTACATATTCAGTGCTTATGCAACAAAGCAAGGATCATAATCACACTGAAAAACGCCTTAAGGCTGGCAGCAGCGCTCCAGGTTTTACAAGTCTTGAGTTCATTTGATAGAAAATCCGTTTGGACCGTGCTGCAACCGCGTAACCCGAATGAGCACCCCTGCTGGCGTTTAAAAAACGACTCCCTCTCCTCCAATACACACTACCACGCCCAGTCAAAGCAAAGGAATAGGAAACCCATGCCTCACCAGTGGCAGTCAAAGCGGGTGAAGCCTCGGTCTTTCCCAGGGTGCGCCCTTTGCACCCAACTTAATACCCCTCCTGTTTACTTACCACTTAAAACATAGTTCAGGCATTAGTACAAAGATTTCACCAAAGGGTACTTACAAATACTTTGACAAAAATATATCGAGACAAAGATACAGAAGCACATTTATTAAAATAAACAAATTTAATACCTTTCCGTTTGACCATCCAGTGATAAGTTCAGGAACGCCATCGCCATCCAAATCAAAGCTGTGGATTGACACGGCTTGATTCTTTGACTGATGGAAAAAAAAAATCAACAAAGCTTAAAACTTTCGACTTTTAAAGTAAATAACCCATGAACAGCTGAGATTAGCAGCCACATGAGCAGCACGTGCCATTTAGATTAGAAGTAAATTGAAAACGGATATGAGTATCCAACAAAATTGCCAATACCTTAATCCTCCAATATCTTGCACTTTTATCGTATACGCCAACAGTTCCATTAGCAAGCGCGTACCCAAAACGGCTTCCATGCAGAGCATATAAAGATGTGACGGCCTGCATTAAAAACATACGAGCTTAAGAGCAGTTTCTAACAAAAAGGAAATGCCAGCTAAACCAAACATAAGAATCCTTCTATCCATTTGTTTACGTCGTGCAGTACAACCACTGCGCAACAAATGCACCTCTAATGCTAGACATCAAGCTGAACGTTAAATAGGTTGATTAAGCCCACCTCTGTTTCTGTCATTTCCGCAATTATTTCATCATCTTTAAACACTCGAATGTCAAAATCTTCGGAACCAACAAGAAGCTAATGTAGAAAAATTATTGAAAGAATTAGGCTACCAATAAACATCTGAAACAATGATCCCAATATCCTTACAGACAATAACTCAGGTCTTTCCAGTGATAAAAATTACATACTTCCACGCCAAAATTGCAATATATATATATATGTTATTATATAAACAGTCTGATTCTCAAAAAGTCCTGAATTACGTAGCTATGCCTATTGCAACAAACTTATTCATCTTATCTAATAATTAAATTTTTTCCTTTGTTACCTCCATGGCACCATCATCATTGAAATCACAGAAAGCCAGCGAGCAAACGTTATCTCCAGTCACCTAAAGAAAAGATACGTCCACTGAAACCCAATCATATGCCCCGTTTTTAAACACATTTCGCTTTATTACCTTTAATAAGAAGACATCTTGAAACGCGGGATTCCAAGGACGCCCGCGTCCGCATTAGACTACACTCACGGGAAGCTGGGGTGGAAGCCGATGAACCGAAGAATATACAGGCAAACTAAGCCGTGCCTGCTTACCGAAACCGAACCTACCTCACCAGCTCCTGGCAGTCCCCAAACTCCCAGAAAAGTAGGAGCTTGTCTATAAACCCCAGCTCAATGATCGATCCTGGCAGTCAGTAGACCGCACTTCGATATCAAATCATGGCATAACTTCATGACTCCTCTACGGCATCAAGGGTTGGATTTCAGCTAAATCATTTCACCTGATTGAACAGCAGTAGCAGAAACTGCAACGTAAAATGAGAGCTGGCGCGATCGCCGTTGCTACTGTTGTTCGAAAGCCGAGAATTTAGAAAGCGCTTTGGCTGCTGGCGATCCGAAGCTTGCCTACTAGTCTGACTTGTCATCCACCATGACCAAAATCCACGCCGAATGATTGAAGCTACATTCCAGCAAGGAAAGCCCAGCGGCCACAGCACGCACATAATGGTAAGGCGACATTTCTAGCACACCGCTGCTAATCTCGTTTATTCAGGAAACCTCAACGCTAGCTTAAATCTTTAAGAATGGAAACCCGTCCCGTCGTGCAAACTACGGGTGCGCCTCTACTGCAAGCGAAACAAGCATTTAGGGACGACGACCAGCGATGAGAACTCCGGATCGAAAAATAACGAAACAGGATCGGTTAGTTGCTAACAACTTAGGAACACCAGCCAAATTTAACAGATGCGACCACGTGACCATACAAGAGCGGACCACCCGTCACTTCTCACTATGGATGCTCAGCAGAATGAAATTCTAAAATTTCAATCAAAATGATACAATTAATGGTTTCTTAGAATAAGCACGAACGTAATCACCTGCTTCGTAATTTCATTTTATTTAAAATTTATGGACAGGTGTTGGTTATATTTACATCCTAGGCGCGTTCAAACTCACGCGAGATGACTTCGGCCCTAAACCATGGCACTGCTGGTCCCGAATCATGAAAAAAAATCCTAGTGCTGCGGGTCTTACTAACACAACTAGCCATTAGAAGCACAAGTATCAAATGATCCCATTTCGATCAAAATCAAATTCATACTTCCCAAGTCTCAGAAATAAAGAACGGCCCTGGTTTGCTAAAAACTAACTCCTGATAAGTACGACATTAACTTCAGGGAAAGATTGAGGCCTTCAAGCATTACACAACTAGTGACTGAGTGGAGACATGCTCGTTGAACAGCATGATTACTTTTAAACGGACTAAGACCAGAATTAACTGCAGTTAAGAAAGCCTTCTAGGACTATCCGTCAATTCTAACGGATGTGATCGCACGCTGAGTTTTCAAGGAAATAGAGCAAGAAGAGCAGATTTAACGCCTATAAAACATGAGCTATCATGAAAAACAGTCTCCTTTGTTCAAGCCCGGTTCGATGCATGACGCCGGGTACAGCTGGTGCAGGTTGAGCAACATCGTACGCATTTGTTTATTTACCAACGATAGATCGCAGCCAAAATCTTCTGGGAATTAGATAGGTAACTGTGATAAGGAATGAAACTAAGAACATTGACACATGGCCTACAAATACATAAACTATACTAGATGCATACCACTGCACACCCATGCAAATAACACAAATTAAGCTAGCTATCATACCTGAAAATCAAACCCAGCAACCAGCAAGTTATTCAAAATCGCGAATCCGAAAATTATTCAAAATTACAAATACTTACTGTCCAGAAACCATCATTTCCTTCAGAATCAAATCCTTGAATGGAACAGTTCCCACCTGCAAAAACTAAGGGTGTAGTGTTGGAACCCAAATTGCCTACCAGCAATGCATTCACTCCATCAGGTGCCTGAAAACACAATCAATGCTGCAGAACATGTTGCCAAAAAGGTTCGAACATCAATTTGCCATCAAAATAAAATAATGCAAGCAAAGTAGGCAAATCCTATTTTATCGTTGTCGTTAAGACAGCTCTATTTTTTGCAACATTTTTCCAAACACCACCAAAAATTGTTTAGTATATCTACATAAAATAACACATAAACATAAACCAGGATTAATATGAGTCCAAAGTGATACTTACATCTTTATAGAATAAATCTGAATTGTGCTCCACATCATAGGCCAACAGGTTAGTTGTTGTACCCACAAACAAAATATCCCGCCGACTATTGTCAAGAGAGCCCACACATAGTGAGCTGATCTGCTGGTTAATGCTAAGCAGGCTGACATCCGATGATGCTGTGGTAGCCTCAATTCTACCACCACGTTCAAATCTGGCATGGGGATTGTGTATAAATACCTATAATGTAAATCAGCAAAAAAAAAAAAACAAGGGAATGCAGTAGTTCATAGCAAATTACCTTCATATGACATAAAAGTCCAGGAGTAATTTAATTTCTCGTTGCATCTAATAATCAGCAAACAACAAGAAATAAGCAAACTGTACATGCTGTCTGCTTTAATATCTCACTAGAACATTCATGAGTACATTCAATATGCTAGCAGCTTTCAATCACAGCAGGTTATGCACAATCAAGCAAGATAGAAGGAAGCCTCAGTAGAATTCCCTGCTTTATATATGACAGATACAAAGTTCCACAAACAGCAAAGCAGACACAACTTATTATAATATCTGCTGCTCATTTTAACCAAAAAAAAATTAGGCATAAGAATTTAGGAAAACAATTTGTGCTGGTTGCTAGTAAACGTAACTCTCAAAACGTAATCTGTCAACTGACATTGTAGGCACTGCAAAATAACATCAAATGCTAAAAAAGAAAACCTACAACCCGCATTTTCTAAATAGCATTAGTCCTATGAGGACCTAAGCTCCATACAAACTCCCTGTGATGCATAAAATTACATGCATTGTACAAGCACAATACATCTTCCATATTGCTCATAAATAATCTGTATGAATGACATCATATAAAAGAACTTTGTTCTTTTAAACAAGGAAATTGCTCATTTCATATTTTGTACCTTATTAGCAGTGGTAGCAGCAGTTAGACACGGATGCTTTCCATCATATTTACCAATAGCAACCATACGTGGGTAAATCTTGTGGTTTAGCTTCAGAGTAAACACAGGGACAAGCATTTTTTTTCAATCCTCGTGCTTGACCAAATACAATATCTCACATACTCAAGGTCCCTGCTAATAGAAAACGAAAGAAAAATACATCTACATTTCTAAATTCCCTTCAGGTAAGTAAGATGAATTCTCAGAATGTACCATATAATAATGGCCTGGTAGAATCAATCTCGTTGTGTTTTACAACCAAATCATGCAAAGAGTAATAGATATAAAACGAAAGAATTTAAGAGAAGGACAAGAAAGTTAAACAAGCAAATAAAAATAATCTACAACGATTTTGCCATTATCACGCGTAGACAAAGGCAGGTATGAAGGCTACAATGGCTTGCAACTTAACATGAATGGTAAATAACGCAGACATATTCAACTTTGCAAAATGACTGACTGAATTGCAAAACTCATAAACGCATTGCATTTCTTTAAAATATTCAAAATAACAAAGCTACATGTCGGCATTTTTTGTGATTGGATGATGACGAGTATAATAGACAAACCTTGAGCCTTTCTCACTCTCAGGATTCCCGAAACCAAACGTTTACCGCCAGCAACCGTGTCGAAAGCAGGCACGGACAGCGTCGCTAGGGACGTGTGGCCCCAATACTCGCGGGGCCGGCAAATCGGGGAATGCCTTCTCGACTCAGACCATTAAGTCTTAAGCAATGGAGCTCCTACTCGAGTGACTCCCTCTACTTGGAATAAAAATCTTCAAGATCTGTCCAGCCTCTTGCCTCTCAGCACAATTGCCACAGATGACGGTAGAGTCCATTGGCTTGTTAGATAATTGTCCAATCCTTGTAACCATTAGAAAAGGGTCTAGCTTATTACCCGTTGGACCGCGAATCTCGCAATGTCGTACTATTGGGGTCGACTTGAACAGGTTAAAAGAGTAATTTGAATCTCGTGTTTGAAGTTTTGCGAAGGAATATAATCCTTCTGAGCGCGAAAAAGCGCTTTAAAAATACTCCTATCAATATGGCGGCAACCAACGTTAGGAGCAAGGTCAAACCTGGCAAAGCAACAAAGCAGATGATTACCCCCTTCCGTTGACTAATTAAGACTACGGCAAATTCTTAGCTCGAATCGGGAAGAATCGTTGGAGATGTGCCGGAATATAAACAAAGAAAGATTGAGAGCTTGCCCGACTTCTCTCCCACGCGGAAGTAACGGCCGAAAAAAACTGCCGTGTTGAATATCATTATAAAATTGCGCGGTAATACTCCAGACTCAAACGCTTATGATTAAGTACTCCAGCACAACTACCTTCTTACTATGTAGATGAAGGGGAAAGCCACTATCTTTGCGAACTATTCGTCAGTCAACTTGGAGAACCAAAATCTAAACCGAAACCTAATGAAGGAAGTAAGGTAAATTTGCGCCGATAATGAGTCTACATGTTCATTGCGAATGAAAGAACTCAAATTTGCAAAACAGCACATGAAACCTAAAGGCTTGCCGGGTCCTGATGACAACCTACCATTGCTTTTTACAGCTCTTTGACTCAATGCAAATCTCCGCATATTTTTCCATCCTCATTTTCTGCTAGTCGCTATCGGTTCACAGTAGAGCGGCAAAACATTGATTCTGAAACTTTCATAAGTTGGTTGCCTTAGTTCCGCAAGCTTTGACTAAGCAATTAAATTATGTATTTAGAGCCATTTTGCGAAGTCATGATTAAAGCAGTAGGTTTAAGACATTCTATATGCATTTACACTTTCTTGCGTCCGTATATTTTCCCAGTAAGTCTTAAATCCGAACAATAATTCTCGCAACAAACTGGCTCACGTATCCTAGCTAGGTTGTTCGTTGGTGTCCCACAACTGCCGTACCTTTGGAATCGCTTTAATTGTATGAAAGCAAAAGAAGCCATTCATCTGAAAAAATTTAAAGCTGAAACCAAGAAATTCCTACTGAATCGCCCTGCCGCCATTACAACCTGGTGATGAGCACCTCTGTATAACTGCAACATAAGGATATTCCTTTACAGATGCTTTAAAACCATTGTTGAATAAACAACAAATTGGGCAAAGAAAATTTGTAATAGTATGCACGTTATCCTCCAACTATCAGCAAATGATGAATTTTAACCGCCTTGCAGTAAACCCGCACATCGATATTTGATGAAGCAGTAAATAGTGATTACATATAACGTACGAATTTATTTTTTCCCCCATGCCTTGGAGACCACTCATGTGGACTTTGAGAATGATTCTCTATGAAAAGGCTCAAGGCCTCCTTGGAGAACCATGTCATCTCTAAGTACCTAGTCTGGACTAGTAGCGACGAATTCGATAATATGCTTGTAGATTTTTGCTTTGTGGTTATTGTTTTCTAACTTGCGGCGAAACAACACAAATAAAAGTAAAAACATAAATAGAATAATGCTTTTTGGAAATTTGAATTTGTCGTTCTATTGTATTGCAAACCTGCAATAAGGATTGCAACAATGGACGCACAAGGCCAAACGCTTGAAATATCCAAAACTCAACCCAAAACCCAAAAATATACACTAACGCTAAAGCCGCATCATTATAAAGCTTTCAGAACTCTGAAAACATTAAAGAAAAGTCTGCATTTTCAAAATTTTTGATATCAAAGGAATTAAAGCAATCACTCGAGCCAGCAAAATATGCAAAATGCCATGCAACATAGTAAATAGTATATTTTAGAAAATCAACCAAAAACAGTACCCATGAAGGAGTTGAGAAAATGACACCTATTTAGCTGAAGACATTCAATGAGAGACTTCGTGTCACCATGCGTCCAAGAGATAAACTTAACCTGGTCGCAAGGAAGTTACTTCGCATGAGCAATGCGTTTCGGGACAGTAGCCGATAGCACAATTGTCTACGCACCACTTGTCCATGAGTAAATTTCCGTACCAGGCGTTAACTGCATGACAGGGACTTGGTGTCTTGCTGTTGTAGTAGTTTGGGTCACAGCTGCAGTGTGTTGTAGGGCAATTGCGCAGTGCACAGTTAGCAATACACCATTTGTCCATAACGGGGTCGTTTGCCCATGCATTGATTGCGAAGCATGTACCTTTACCAGCAGTTTGAGCCACTGTTGAGGGTTTTGTTTGTGAGGTACTTGATGGCACCACGCCAGGTTTGGAAACAGTGGAGACGCTGACTGTAGTCATCGTCGGTCTAGGTGGAGAGTTAGTTTGCAGTGCCACCTTAACAGCTTGCAGCAGAGGATTTTTGCCTTCGCCACAAAAGCTGCCAGTGAAGTCATCCAAGGTCAATTCCCAAAACATTGCTCCTCTCAACTCATTCGCGATAATCAGATTGTCTACTTTATACTTAAGACTCTCTGCGTCGTCGTAGCAAATCCACTGATCTCCCAATTGCCCATAAGGAGCCTTCACTGGGCTTTCACTGGTCCGGACTATGGTCATTCCTTGCCTAATCATTTCACAGACTTCAAAATAAGCTATGTACCCAGGCTCACCGGTGTACGTCTGCGAGCGTCCGGCTCCAATGACAGGTGCCTTTAACCCTGCCTTACTTGGACTGCTTAGCGTGAACGTTCTTCCGTAAGTCGCAAGGCCTAGAGCTATTTTTTCCGCGGGCATGCCACTTGCAATCCAGTAGCGCAATGAGCTCTCTACAGTAGTAGTATCGACTGCGTCTTGGCCAACCATAGCTGTCTGATGCCCTGTTTGACCGTCCCAGTATGCGTGCAAATCGTAAGTCATCAAGTTAATCCAATCTAAGTACCTGGCAAGTTTAGCTGGTTCGTAGGCCGCTGAGACGGTGGTAGGACTTGCCGCTACGGCGGCAGTCAATAATAACCTGTCTTTGAGTGGCGATTTGGTGTTGTGCTCAGCTACAAATGCTTCTTGCAATTCTCTGCACAAATCAGTAAACCGACTTTTATCCTCAGGTGGAGAGTTTCCTCGGTGAGCTGGATATTCCCAATCTAAGTCAAGGCCATCGATATTATTATTTCTCATGAAGTAGACAGCAGAGTTTATAAATCTTTGGCGACTCTCTATTGAGGATACCATGCTCGAAAATCGACTAAGAAAGCCGTTTTCATGATTCCAGCCACCAACTGCAAGAAGAAGTTTTAGGTCTGGATTTTGCGATTTTAGTGCGGATATCTCCTTGAGCATGGTTTCGTCGTTCCACTCAAATGTTGCCAAATCGTTTCTATCCGCAATTCGCACAAAGGCGTAGATTATGTGAGTGCAAATGAACGGATCGATCTTATCAGGGGTAAATTTGCCAACGCCTGGTCGGTACTGAGCCCAACTAGTGTAGTAGCACGCTCGAATGTACGTTTTCTCTGTCCTGGTGGTTGGAGTTGCTGTAAACGTGCTGCTATTTGAGCTGCCAGTCTTTGTGTCTGTACTTTGCTTTGCCGTACTTGAGATCATTGTTGGCGAAGTTGGCTTTGTGCTTGCTGTGCTAACGAACGTTACTTTGCATGAGCAATGCGTTTCGGGACAGTAGCCGATAGCACAATTGTCTACGCACCACTTGTCCATGACTAAATTTCCGTACCAGGCGTTAACTGCATGACAGGGACTTGGTGTCTTGCTGTTGTAGTAGTTTGGGTCACAGCTGCAGTGTGTTGTAGGGCAATTGCGCAGTGCACAGTTAGCAATACACCATTTGTCCATAACGGGGTCGTTTGCCCATGCATTGATTGCGAAGCATGTTTTTAGACCGTCATATTGTTCTGAATCAGCTCTTGGTGAAATAGTAGTGGACCGTAATTTTTTTGGTGCATAAACAGTGTCTGCACGATAATCTTTATTGCTCGTGCCATCTAGAACAATTCAAGTAGGCACGTTAGCATTATGCATCGATTCCAAATCGCTTCGTCAGTCATTAAGTTACATGACATGTTTGTGATGACCCTGCTGCCGCTACGGTAAGCACAAGAAAACTTGCCCATGAATAATTTTCCTCACATTCCACAAAACGTTCCCTTGGAATGAATTCTCTTTTATTTGAGGTCTTATAAGCTCGTAAAGTTAACGTTTTCTGAAAATACTTAGCCAAACTGTTAAAGCACCTGGTTACATATTGCTCCGTTTTTAGTGACCATGTCCTTAAAGGCTCTGTAGCATCAAAATTTATATTTCCGCCTTTTGGTTTGTATAAATTGTCTATAGTTTGAAAAGGCGACCGATCGACTTTGCATTTACCTAAAATCCTATTTAGATTATGTGCAAGTTCTCGTTAAATGCTTGAAGCAAAAACCGAAGTTAGTTTTTATGTTTAAAATGTAACGTCCTGGAGTTTTGGAACATGACTGCATTCTACTTGCAAAGAACTTTTCGGAAAGTATTAATGCGATGTCCTTAGACTTCTTCTGATTTGTGTTCCGTATTCAAAATTGGTTATGGGAAAGTACCCAAAGAAAACCTTTCTTCGTGGCTAACGTCACTAGAAAAACGCTAAGCTTAGAGAAATATAGTCTTACCCTTGATAAGAAGGCGATATTGTACTTTTGCATCGACATATCCGTCTTCTGTAATGTTATTTAACCACCCTGTTAGTTCTTCTCCAGCTATGCTAGTTATCCGAAACGCTATAGGCGGCTTATACTTCCTTTTCCCTTTCATGTTCAACACAAAAAAATTATTGGGTTTGCGAACCAAGCGTCTCCACTGGCCTTCAAAAAGCAATTCAAGCGATGTCGTAGGCAGTCTAGAAACAAAAACGAGTATGCAGCACTCGACATATACTGCACGTATTGACCAGTTCACCGAAATTCGCTCTATATATACTGGCTAGTAGGCCACTTCCAACGAATCACCCCTTCCCGTAGAAATACATCATATGCACAATTGTGAATTCTGCATCCACGATAATTTCTGCGTCATTTAAATACGAAGTTTTAATTATACGAATGTTTTCTTTTCTATTAGTATAATGCAACAACTGTCATATGTCATATCATTATTCACGTACGCCTTTAACGCGCCAAGTATTTAAAGCGTTTTCGTGCTAGGGCAAAGTGCTGTCAGAACTTGTAAGTAAAGGATTCCCTACCAAGTTTGTGATGGTACCGTAAAACAAGGTTAGAATTTACCTAGCATTCAACACTTGAATTTGTAGACTTGATAGGTCCATGTAGCGTACCCTATACGTAACGTCTCCTTGACTTCCAGCTGCAACCGGGCAAGGGATTGCCTGTACAGAGACATCGTGTTCGGCAATTCCAGATAGATTCCAAGATAGCTGATCTAAGCCCGGGCAGGAGACAAGTCAAGTTTAGCAGTAGCATTCTACATGGGATTAAGACGAAAGATGACATTGCTGCTGATACGTTTTTCATATGTTCTGATATGTTAAAAGGTTGATGAAAACTGCGATACATGGTATTACTGATCAAGGTCTCACGAATTCGCTCGTGTTTCTACTTTTGTTTTAATTTTTACCTTCACTAGGTGACAATTCTATGCAGCTTAAACTGTGCGTAGAATTTGCTTTCCATTTAGGTTGTTATGCATTCCTTCAGACACAGACCCCGTGGCTTAAGACAGACAATTACACAGCTTGGGGCCATATGGTTCGTACCAGTGTCCATGAATTTAAGGTGGTGGTGGTGGTGGTTGTGGTGAAGGTAGTGCTGCTGCTGCTGCTGCTGCTGCTGCTGCTGCTGCTGCTGCTGCTGCTGCTGCTGCTGCTGCTGCTGCTGCTGCT
>QQSS02179195.1:0-14543 GCA_003687565.2 Craspedacusta sowerbii
ATCTATCTATCTATCTATCTATCTATCTATCTATCTATCTATCTATCTATCTATCTATCTATCTATCTATCTATATAAGTAGCCAAAGTGTCATACGATGGGCCTTGGAGTTCTAGAAAACTCCATGGCATTATAAATGGCAGGACACCAATATTGTAGTATTGACTGATATGCAAATACATGAAGTCGCACTAAGGGTGTATTTTGCATGCTCATTTACTATATTACCCTAGCCGTCCTCGCGTGATTCTGTGTACAATAAGTGATCTAGCAGGTGCTGAAATGGCATTTATAAGTTTACCTGATCCTGATTTAATAAACCTTCGTTACTGATGTGAAAAACGTTATTTTGTGAAATTTTAGAGCAAGCGTGCTTATTTGCAACGAATTGCAGTGTCCACGCCTCCTAATATGATCATGACAAAAGACCTAGCGTATCCTTACTGTTGAAGGTAATTAACAATAAAGTTCTTCTTCGTCCTTATTTTATTCAGTCGACGCATGGGTTAGCATGTCTTGCGTTTACAGGTAATCTTTTGTAAGCTCTTTGGGAAACTAAATTCTTGTCTTGTCTTGTCTAAATTCTAGCCTTCCGATATCCAAGACCTCCACTAACTATATTGCCATTCATCTTATAGAAATGTCTTGGGTCTTACGAAGGTGCTTGGTACTCGTACAGCGGAAGTGGTCAGAAATTCTGCATATTATCCATTTTTTGTTCCGGGTCGTCGTCTTAAAGTAGATTGCAAGTTCAGCCATCTAGTGATTTTTGTTCTTAACGTTTCAATTCATTAAAGATTCGTAGGTTCTGCTTTGTGGAAGTTCAAGGAATCGTTTTCCCTCCCAGACTTGCGTACGTTTTGTTGCATGTCGATTCACATTTCGTTTTTAATTTTGGTTATTAAGAAAGCCAAATTAGCAAGTTGAGGCGCAGGAAGATTCCCAATTGAACCAGGCACTGCCATCTGCATGTGAAAGTTTGGGCAACGTTGCCGATAGACCTCGAACTATGGCAATCTCAGCGAACTAGCTTCCTATTTCAAGCACGGTTTCGAACTTTCATTTCAAACGATCTGCGCATCTATGCATGACTAATGAAGAAGCCAGAAACTGCAAGATGAAACTTTTTGCATAATCGAGCTTTTGTTTGGCGATTTCAGTGTTCAGTTTTATAGAATGTTGCTGCGCTTGGTAGTAGCAATTATTGCGTACTCAACAATTTTTATTGTGGCGTGCTTACGAAAAATGTGTGATGTTATCTAGATGGCCGACTAGAAAAAGCCAAGCCAGCGCCATCTTGACTGAATTCCACAAGTTCCTTTCTTTTTTTTTTTTTTTTTTTTTTTTTTTTTCTTGGGAAGCTGGAAAGTCTCAACCAAGGTTCGTTACTGAGTATGGTATGCTTAGTGCTAAGCCTATGTTGGTGAAGTCCAGCACTACGCCATATTGCATCAGCTTCACTCGTCTCAAATGCTCATAAGACGACTTTCTAAAAAAGGCCGTAAACCCCTTTAAGTTACAGGGAAGAAATAGCGGTGTTGTTCTAATAGGTAGCGCCGCTAGTCATAGATCCTCTCAATTGTGTATACAGTATCAGTAGTCGCTTTTGCTTAGCATTGAAATTCCGTCAAGTCTATCTCGATTACTTTCAGGAGTTCTACGAAGTTCTACGAAGTTCTACGAAGTTCACCAAGCGGTTTTAGACCAATTTATTCTATTTCAGCCGATTGTTATAAAAGCGAATTCTTTCTTCGCAGGTTCATTCCTTCTTTGCAGCTTCATTCTTTCTTCGACTTTCCGGAGGTCAATACAGTTTTATTTAAGATAAACAATCGCAGATTCGTACGGCCATCGGACAAACCATGCGACTACATAATGTTTAGCAAAAACTCCTACCCATACTAAAAGGATATGCGATATGTCTTGGCCTATAAACTACTACGTTCATTCAAGATTCAAGGTTAAAATTTTAATGAAATGAAATATGAAATAGTTTGAATAAAATGAAAAATGCGTAAGTATAGATAGATGTAATATAGACGAGAAGGAGGGCTTTTCATGGCAATGCTAATTGGAATCGAAGAGCCCCCTCTCTGTATAGATGCCAATTCTTTAATAACAAAGGAAGTAAGCACAACGTACGCAAGCCAACAATAGAAAGTAAATAAACACGATCAATAAATACACAGTTGAATAAATGTGGATGTCATATAATGCACTGTAATGTAATCTAATGTGGGTCCAGTAGGTGCAAGTTTCCTTGACGATTTTAACACTTGATTTGTATTTGGAAACCATTTTCAGCAGTAGAAGAGAGAAAAAAATTAGTATTTGGCTAATAGAAGAGCACACGGATGTCATTTAATTAGTGACCTGCTTAAATTAACATAAATTTTCATATCAAGAACTTCGTTTAGCAATTTGGGTCGGAATTTTTTTAAGAGACCTATTGCCAAATTTCTTCATGCGTATCCTTGAAATTCAGAGAGTCCCACTGCCTTCACTCCTTGTGACCGTTGTATTCGTATTCAATTTGAATAGCCTTTGTAGAGACGACGGTAAGTTGCCCTTGCTCCAATTGTACATAAACAAGTATCTAGTCAACTCTATTACTTCATCTATTTTCTATATACGCATCTGTGCAAAGAGGTTCGAGGTTGCCTCACGATAGTTGGAAAAGTTCATGACAATTGGTGCTCTTTTTTGTATCTGATGTAGCCTTTGTCGATCAACCTTGCGACCGAATCCCCGAGCAAGGCATCCATAGGATTTGCAACTTTGGAAAAGGTTAAATATAGATTTCTATGAGTGTTTGCAGGAACGGAGTTGCCCTTTCTCGCAAGAACATTCTGCTTGATATTTTTGTACAGTTTTACCAGTCTTTATGAAGTCTTTTTGAGGTAATGGATGAGTTGAGACCGGCGAAAGTTGTATTTATATAACGCGGATTTGTATGAGAAAGATAACGCCACAGGAGGCAGACAATACCACTGTGCGCGGGCTTCGGTTCAAGGCCCAAGGGACTAGCACTCACTCGAGATAAGAGTACATATTTGTCTGCTTCATCATTGATAATACCATACAGCAGTGCTTTACAGCATAGAGAAATTTTTATGAACCATCGATGTGCAAGAGAACAGCAAAAAGGCGTTTGTTCTTAAGGTGATTCATCACATCGCAAATGGCGGGCTAGAATGTATCCGGCATCGAGCAGAGGGCAGGAGTCTGAAAATCCGTCAAGACTGATTGACTGTCGAGCGAACAGAAGATTGTTTGTCCACCTTCCTTGTGGAATAAGTACAATAAGCTTTCAAAGTTTGTTTAATTATCTTTAAATTATTTGAAAGTCTATGTCTCTCACTGTCATGTAGAATTTATGGGAGTATTACTGATACTACACGCATCTGGTATGGCTCTGTGAACTTTCATAAAAACTCGAGACAACGTCATTGTAACTTTGCGAGGGAAGTATTCAGATTCGGCTTCCAGAGATCAGAAAGAAACTCGCAAGTTTAAGTGTTATGGACAACTTAAAGGTATTATGCTATAAATTCTTTATTTAGATCATGACAACCTGCTTACCTTCTAAGGAAATGAGGGATCGTTGCCACATTGCGCTCGATTAGTAGCGCAAAACGTTCGAAATGACTGATTCGAACGATAGGCCAGCTGGATAGAAAGAACGGGTGGTTCGTAACAGTTTACTTGATTGACGTGCGATTAGATCACGGTACGGTTTAAATTTGCGTGGCGTGAGTGCAATTTCTATTTAAGTTGTGTAAAGTTTAGCGAGTAGACTCCTTGCAGTAATTCTATAGCGAAGAGCTTGCTTAAACCTATTTAAAATAAAATGCCAACATTCCCAACTTTTTTCGTACTGCTCTATCCGAGTATGTACAGTATGTAATTTTAATGAGATTCAAGATGATCAGGCGTTTTCATCCTGATTAGCCCTGACTTGGAGGACGCCTCCTCACATAAATGCGTATAGCATTGTATTTCTTCTTCATTGAAGTGCTGGTGGACTAAGTTCAATATTTTATTAATGGAGTTGTTACTTCCTAGTTTTCGTTTACATTTATTGAGTAAATAAATCTTGAGTCTTGAGTCGTTGCCAAAGTTTGCAGATTTGGGAAGCCTGATGTATTCTTATGAGGGGGCAACTAAAGGCTGCTTGAGAGAGGAAATTAAAAAGCTGTCATCAACTCGCTGATCTGCTTTTAAACAGTAAGAAATAAAATGCTGACAGTTTCCTGATACTGTTCTTGTGTTTTCACTTGTCATAAAAAAGCAAGAGGTCACTAAATGGAACAACGTCTTACAAGTTTGTCGAAGATGGCCAATACGGCGGATTCAAGTTCAACCGAGATGGAGCACGTGGGTTATCATCCAACAAAGCATAGAGATGGGGCTGCAAGTTGCTGTCCTTATCGCCATTGCTCAGCAGTCGAGTCCCTTGCGTGAGACCCTGGTGAAAGCCTCGATTAAAGGCTTCTTGAATAAGTTTAGAAGCCGTAAGTAAATCCACTTTGTTGGAATTACTTGATGTAAGATCCATCACCTCATCGTCGGACAAGATGTTTGATCCTTGGCTTTTGCTTGGATTGCTCATCTCCCGTTCTGACTTCTTCTTGGCTGGCGTCAGGAACAGCGGTACCCCGGGCTTGAACTGTATGGTCACGTTAACCAATCGATCAGCAACCTTTTGACTGTCAAAGGTTACGAAACCAAAGCCTCTGCGCATGCCACCAACATCTTGCATAATATTCAAACTGCGTACTTCACCATACTTTTGCTCAAAAAAGTGTAGGAGTTCCACTTCTGGTACGTCTTTCGGTATCCCTTTTATAAAAAGCCGACTCGGCACTTGAAAATCACTTGAAGTCATCCTCAAACATCTAGCTGTCAAGCCAGCAACACGCAAATGAGCGCGCTTAAAGAAAGAGCGGGCTTTACAAGCTGATCTTTTGCAATATTCGAATGCATCGACTATTGGGATAGATAAGGAAGGTTCGACTGCGGGAACTGTCGGACTGAAGATACTTGACAGAAGGGATACTTTTTTCAAATATGTAGCAAATGGTTATTCGCCCAAGGCAACTCTCGTTCCAGTTGATTGGTGAAAATTGCTTTAAGCGGCCGGATGTAGGGTCATTCCATTACCACCAAATTTTCTGCCAGGGTTTCTCACTCCCAGTCCTAGAGAAGAAATTGGGTGGTAGTTAGAACTTTAAATCAACCTGACATGTAAGAATATCGGTAATTTTTGTCAAATTCAAGTCTCTTTACAATTGAACAATGGTAATTGCTTCATGCACTTACATCCAGGTGTTTCGAGAAGCCGTTCCTACTTTCCGAATAAAATGTAAACGCTAGCAAAGCTACCTTTGTATCTCGGCGCTTATTTTGGTGGGCGGAAGTCTACCGTATTTATTTACTAACAAAACAAGAATTACTTTACTTGGTGTCGTTGGAGCCAGGACCCTACTAATATAATTCATCCATCAGAAATTTGCATTTCTTACGATCAAACGATGCCAGGGATAAGCATATATGGAATTATTTCACCAATCCCATGACAGCACTTAAGATGTTGTTGCTTAACATCCCTCACAAATTAGTTTGCGAGACCAATATTTTCATAATCACGTCACAAACTCTCAAGGAGAACGGCATTTCTTGCCCTAACTCACGCAGCTGTACAGGTTAAGCGCCATGTCATCCATGAGGAACGAAGGTTACTCAAGGTGTGGGAAAAGTGTTAAGTTTATGGTTTGCTAGCGGTTCTTGCGCGAGAGAAAGGGGAAGAATTTTATTTGGAACTGAGAAATGTGACTTGGAACTTTGGAACTTTAAATGTAACTGTCAATGGTAAGCAATGTAGCAAGCAATGTGCGAAATGGTATCATCAACATGACTTTAAGTACCGCCTCCGTCTCACACTAAGGTGCATGAGTGTGCTTATCTGTGGATTCGTTTAGGTTTATTCCTTCTCATTGCTTACGTGTCAGAAGGCATATGGGGGTCATCCATGACGTCCATAAAAGGAAGTTGGAGGGAGGTCGGCCAAAAGTGGAGGAAAGTGGACCACGGGAGGGGTAAATGCCAGAGTTGACGTCGACATCACCATATGTTGTCTGTTCTCGCGTATTCTATGGACATTCTTGTTTAAATTCGCAGTGAGTTCTTTCTGGTTAATTGCCATAACAAGTCTTTTTATACGTTAGAATAGATTTTGCACGATACTATTGCAATCTTGATATGCTCATTTGGATTGTTGATGTCGTTGGTGATTTTACATGCGGAATAAACAATTTCATATTCTATGGTGTTTATTCCGTTAGTTTTGACTTAACTTCATAATATAAAACTGTGTTTTTAATTCTGCTGTTATTTGTCGATAATTTTTGTCTTGTGGTTCAATGTCTGTACTGCAGCTATGTCTTATTGTGTCATCATGGAATAATTCCAAACGCTGACAGATGTTAATCTTATATTTCATTGTTTTCCGTTAATGCTTCTGTCTCTTTCGTATCAATATTCCTTACATGTGTCTTTTATTGCTGCTAATCTACATTAGGCCTAGTTGTGTAGATTGCCATGTCAGTGTAGCTCCGTTGAGGATTAATTTGTGTATGGTATCTAACATGATATCTGACATATTTTTGTGGCTACCCTGTTTCTTTATTTGTCGAATCCTAAGAACACCTAACCAGCGACTTCGACATCTGCTGGAAAATTCGTCACGAAGTGTGTCTTCTGGTAACAGGGGACAGTGCGATGAAAATTTTAAGATAGTTGAAGCACCGATCAGTCGTCCGAGCCTCCTTTGCGGGCACGCAAAGTGCTCTTTAGCTTCTTGGCTGACAGGCTCAACCAACAACCGACGACTGGCTTTATTTGCTGTCACCGACAATCGATGGACTGCGCATCCGGACAAACTTCTGGCTCTTCACCAACGCCAACACAAAACGTTAAAACAAGGGATCCTCCGTGGTTGAGTAAGCAGTTAAAATTGGAACTAAATAGGCTTGAAAGGTTCCACAAAAAGGTCCTTAGACAAGGCTATAAGGCAGAGGACACCTGCATTCTGAATAAAATGAAAGAAAACCCGCGTAACCACGCACCGGTATCTACCCCTCAATATGGAAGCATGCTAATGTTGTTCCTATTCACAAGAAGGACGCGAAGAGCCTAACAAAATAATTATATGCCTGTCTGAGGGTCTCCTATTTAAACTTAAGCGATCTGGAATATTAAGAGGGGTGTACAATTATCAATAACGATTTTCAAAATTTCAAGAACAATACTCAAAATTAACAATTTACAATATTTACAACGGATTCTTCCCGCGTGCCGCGCAGCTTGCAATTCCCAAGTGATTTAGAGGCAGGCTGCTGAAACTGTGACGATCTCGTGCAATTGTTCACTTGAGAGCTTATGTTTCGTGAGACGGTGCACTCGAGTTCTCCAGGGGTTTCGAATTCTTAATGGGACTCCAAGCAGTTGCTTGGCCAGTTAAGACTCCAACCAAAGGTCTCTGACGAGTCCCTTGGCCGGGACGAGAAGTACGTAAGGCTACCCATTTGATCTACAATTCGTGGGTCAATTATAGACTTAATATGTAGCTATCTCTCTGGTCGGTTACAGCGAGTTATTCTGAATGGTGCAAAGTCTTCCTGGAAGCCTGTTCTGACCGGCGCTCCCCAAGGTACCATATTGGGACCCTTACTATTCATAGTAAACACCAACAACAAATAATAATCATTAAATTCTTGTAAAAAATAATAAACTCTTGTTGGTGATGATGTTGTAAACACAGATGAATTAATCACAGACTTCAGAAGTGATGCGCGCCTTTTTGCGGATGATGTCTCCCTTTTTCATTGTGCAACACTCAGACATCGTACGACGATATTATGCATGCTCTATCATTGATTTAAACATGCCAATGGTTTTCACTCCCGATCCGAAGAAGCAAGCTGTAGAGGTAATTTTCTCGACAAAAACGATTCGTGGTTGTAATCCTCCACTAGAATTTGATAATTCCCTGGTACAGCAGGTTGAGGAAGTTAAGCACTTAGGGTTAATATTAGATAAAAATCTGTTTTTCACTTGCTACAATAGCAAATTAATAACTAAAGTTATGAAAGGGGTAGGTCTACTGCGTAGGCTTCGTGATAATGTCCCAAGAGATAGATAGCATCTTGACTATTTATAAGTCGTTTATAAGACCCCTCCTTGACTACGGCGATGTAATTTATTTATTTTTTGTATTGTTTATTTTATTTTTATTTGTTAATTTTATTCGGAACTTCGTTTCTTACCAAATTAGAATCCCTCAATACCAAGCTGCCGTAGCTATATCGGGTGCCTGGAAAGGTACCTCAAGACTCTACGAATATCTAGAATGGGAAACACTGTCCGAAAAGCGCTGTTATAGAAGACTTCTCTTATTCTGGAAAATTATTTTAAAAAATGACACCTGCATACTTTGGTTCCAGCTAGATGCATGACATACAGACTCAGGAGACCACTCGATTACATAAGCTGATCTGGATGGTGCGTCCTTTAAGACAATCTATGTACAATATCCATCATCCCATAGGCCTTCGCTTTTTAACCCAACTAAGGCTTGGGCTTAGTGCCCTGCATGCACATAAATATCTACATAATTTTGCCGATGTTAAGGACCCTAATTAATTAGTTTCGTACGACGGTATTGAGGGTACAACCCACTTCTTGCTCGAATGAAGTGCTTTGGCTACCCCTAGTAGCACCCTGCTTGACACTGTTTCTAGCCTATTAGGGTTTTCCGTATCTTGTGTTTGCGCCGATGTATTGTGCACAATTCTGTTATATGGTCATCATGAGCGCGATAATGATGTTAACAAAAATGTTTTTCTTGCAACCATGAAGTTCATTGTTGATACAAAGAGGTTTTCTTAAATATGGTTGAGTGCTAGTCTTCTGTCGGCAAAATTCTTGACTTGGGTTCTACTTATTCTAATCAATGTATGTCCTGTGTGGAGTTGCAGCTGTTCGATCCTGCTCTCCTCGTGGGGTTCCGTTTGACATACTTTCGCTATAGTTCTATTTTTTTAGGTACAAGGTATTGTACGGTTTTATCGTCGTTGTATTATTGTTCTGTTATTATTATTGTTACTATCGTTATTATTATTGTGTTATTGTTACGTGTAAACATGTTGTAAATCTTTATAAGCATAAAAATAAAAATAAAAGACGCAGCAACCCTTTGGCTAAACCATGCGTGTGACGGCTTTAAGTTCAAAGGTCAACTCGTGCGCGCGAGAAGCGAGCTGTCAAGTTCGAATGGCGATCTGCACCTGCGTGATAGATTCGAATCGCGAAAGGATCCATAGGAGAAACACCTGGATGGCGTGATCGGCTCGCAGAAAGAAGCGAGTTAGTTCCCCCTAGCGTGAAAAGAAGCTTCTAGCAAGCAGGTTCAATTGTATCACGCGGATTTGATCGATCGCACTTTGAGAATGAATTCACAGATGCCATTCAAATGGCGCGATCGACTGCGGACTGAAAGAAGCGAGTACAAGCACGCAAACATGAGAGGACAAGAAAATCAAGTAAACACGAAAACAAGTTGTTGAATCACGAGACTTCAAATGCATAACGGCGAGGGGAAGCATTATTTTTCTAGCCATAAATATAGAAGCCACAAACAGGTCATGAGACTGACAAGCAAACCTTGAAGAGTATGCAGAAAAGTAGGATAAGCACGAAATCATTAACACCATCACATCAGTAAATACAAGAAAAGAATTAACTGCTCATCGAATAGATATAGACAGAGACACACCTGGCAACATCATCACACACATGTTGACCCAGTATAAAATTACGCTTACGGACGACACAAACATGACAAGACTGTAATTAAAATGCTAAAGACATACACGCCCATAATTACGTGACCCAGCAATGTACAACATTATCGACAAAGTTTTTCTGTTATGCATGCAATTCCTGCATGGATTTTCTCCGATGCTGAGCCACTACTGCAAAGGCAATGAAGCCAAACATTGCTGATTAAGACTACTTGTCCCAATCTCTTGTCTTCGAATTTACACTAACCCATCACTCCACAGGTGATGTTATGGAATGGTCCTTCAAATTTGGAAAGAATTCTCACAAGCTACTTTCAGTAACAAATGTAGGCCAAACGACATCCACTTAGGTAATCATGGTTGGAACTTACTGAATTCCATGTTAAATAGGAGATCCCGACCATGGCGTATGCATAAATGTGACATGGCAGATGTGGGTTAAGTCTGTCGGTTAAGTAATTCTTAAGTTAAGTAATCCTTAAGGAAATATTGAAGAGAACATTTAGCAGAAAATAGAAACAAGGGCTCTTCTAACACGGCAAGGAACAAGGAGTCCTGGACAAAGTGCATAGTCGCGTTTCAAAATGCCGTCAAGAAGAGGCAAGGAGGCGATTAATAAAGCATCCTTAAGTGAAAAGATTTACATACCGGAGAAAAACACTCTTTCGAACGCTTCAACTTGTTTGAGTCCAATGCCAAAGAACGAAGAGAGGGAATCGGTGTAATCGCTGTGGAGCTTAAAGCCCGATAGAGCAAATCATTGAACTTCCCGCATGTATCTGATCAGGCCATTCGTGCCAAACTAGAAGCACTTCTGAAGTGCTACAAATGTTGTAGAAAGAAACAAAAACTTTATTGTCTAATGAATTATTTGACATCACGAAGGTTAATGGTGATTGGATGTGCAAAGAGGAGGAGAGTGTATGCAAACTTCAAATTGAGAGCAACGACCAGGTTGATTATTCCGCTAGCAATCCTGCTAGAGCCAAGACCATCCACCCAATCAAGCGAAAGAAGGCCATGAAAGCGGCAGGGTCTACATCTGCTATCTTAGATACCCCTGATTGTGGTAAAAGCAGTATGGACTCATCCGACACCGGCACAAGAGTCCATGAGATGAAGAGAATGTAGCATCATCGAGCGCAAGGCGACATCTACACAGCAGTACCAACAGGCCGTGCAAGAAGCCTTTCTACAAGCTCACAGCTGTCGTTGTTGCATTGGATACGAGTCATGCACTGTCAAAATTTCAGAGTTCATAGATTCATTCTTAAAGCCTATTGCACTGAGAGCGCCATCGTTTGTTAGAGAAACGCCCGATTTCGTATGCAAGCTGCAAGATCCACTGCCGGAAACAGTGAACCCTGCAAACTTGTGGATCATCACTATGGATGTTAAATCCTTAAATCCCGATATTTGTCACGAAGACGGTATTTCAGCATGCGTCATGAGAAAACCGTTCCCAATATTATTCTCACCTCACTTAAAGCGACAATGTGCTGTTAGACAACTGTTTGTTCCATCAGATTCGGGGCACAGCTATAGGACCCCCTTTACTGTTAACTACGCAAGCCCTTTTGTGCGGAAATTTGAGTAGAAATTACTTAATAGCTATCGACACCTGTTTGAAAGGTTACCCTCACGCTGGCACCGTTATATTGACGACATATTTTTTGTGTGAGAAAGAAGTAAGGAGAGCCTTGACAATTTTCCTCGTTTTTGAGACGAGTTTGCATCTTCTAATTTTGCCTCAACAATAAAATTAATCACCGCTACATCCCAGTCCGAAGCAATATCCTTGGAAGTAAAAGTTAAGTTTGCCGGAAGTAGACTTATCACAGAACTCTACTCTAAACAAACTCCTTCGCATGCTACCTTAAATACCAAAAGCGATCATCCATCTGCAATTTTAAAATTTCTTCCAATGTGCAATGCACGAGGATTCGAAAAACTTTTAGCAACATAGCAGATTATAACAAGCATGCTAGCACCTCTACAGCGTACTTTAGAAACTTGGGCTATGAACAGTATCTTCTAAGAACAGCATCTCGCGTGGCTAAAAACCCTCAAAAGCTGAGCACCCCGAAAAAGGAACTTACATTTGTCCTAACCTGGCATAGGAGCCTTGCTAGTGCTTCATTCCAGAAATAACCACATTTGCCGTAAAAACCCGGATTTTAGACAAGCTTTCCCGAATCCATCGATAGTTGCGTTTAAGCGAATAAACAACATAGGAGATCGCTTGGTTTTGTCATCAAGCACAAACAAACGCGGCAAATCCACTTCGTGCAATCTAAAGCGTGGAAGAGGCGGCTTTCTGTGTGCATCCATGAGTGGCATGGACAAAATTCATAACAAAAATTCTGAATGATCCATCATCCAAACCAAACTGAACTTGCAATCCACTTTGCTAACAGCAAAGATTGCAATTTCAGTACGGACTTGCGTGTGACTATCCTGCTGCGTGGTATCAGTAGCTCAGATGAACAGTTCTTATTAAATGAAGATCAATGGATGACGCGACTGCAAACATTGCACCCTAGAGGCATCAACGTTCGCGTGTCAGCAATGGCGGGGACTTTGTTATTTGGCTAATACTATATGATTTTGCATATTTTTATTTTATTTCATATTTTTATTTATGTATTGTTATTCATTTATTTCTCATTTATTTGCCTTTCGATTCCCTTTGCGTGTTTTTGGACGTCTGTCATTAGTGTGCGTGCGCGTACGTTTTTTCTTTCATCTTCTCTAGTTTTAGTAGTACTACCTTCCTAATAGGCCTAGCTAATCATTAATCCGGCTGCTAGATTATACCGACAAAATCTCCCTTAGTGCCAACACTGCTTTTAGATAACTCTGCCTTTGAAAGCTTCTTGCCCAATACTTACCCCGACCTATCAGTGGTGGCTTATAAACGAATCCGTGCTAGTCTTTTGCAGCGAATCGGCTTCTACCTTATTATCGTCTACAATACCCTGTACCTATCTGTAACTATAGACGAGCCTTTTTAGTAGTCCTTTTGATGAGTTTTAATGGTGTCTACATTATGCACGCCTAGCGAAGCCACAACTGGTGTCAAAGATTACAGCTCAATTTGACCTGAGCATCTCGTTTTGCCTTATGTATTAGTACTCAATTCGAGGGGTGAGGAGACTTCTCTTATATATAGATTGCCATTGTTAGACACTCTTGAGGATAACGCTGAACTTAAAAAATCGACACGAGGATACCGGAAACCAACTTTTACTGGCTTTCATACGAATTGCTTTAGTTTAACTTGCGTCTCCTATAAGTTGGGCTTGATTCGCTGTCTTTTACATAGAGCTTGTAATATATGCAGCTCATGGCAACTATTCCATCAAGAGGCAGAAACCATCCACAAACTCCTGCAAAAGAATGGTTTCCCTCAAACATTAATATCTGCAGTGACGAGCTCGTTTTTAGAGAACAAAATTCACCTAGGAACATAAGCAACCAAGGCATCAGTGAGAGAGACTGCAAGTTTTTTAAATTGCCTTTTATTGGGGGTGTGGGGGGGAGTTCTAGCCTAACCCAATCTCGGTTGAGTAGAATTACCTAAAAAATTTGTAAAAAGACTTACATCAATTTAATTTTCGTACCATTTAAGTTAAGTTCGTATTTCTCAACGAAAGATGTTCTCGCCGATATTCACAAGTCTCGAGTGGTATACCAATTCACATGTGTTGGATGTAATTCCAAATACATTGGTCTAACCACCAGAAACTTGGGACAAGAATTTCAGAACATCTCAACGTGGACAAATCTACGACTGCTGTTTCGCAGCATCTTAAGTCATCTCCTAACTGTAAGCAGGTTTGCAACAGCTCAAACTTTAAGATCATTGACCGTGGATCAAATGAGACCATTTTTGCGGATCAAAGAGGAACTTCATATTTTAGATGTTACGCCAAACTTAAACGCACAAATAAAACATGAAAATGTATTACTTGTTGTCTAAGAGCTGCATTAAGTTCGTTGTTGTTAGACTGAATCACCGCTGGTTCCGACCATTCACTTAGATCATTTTAAGTGGTCGATCCATTTACGCAGCAATTTTCTTTAATTTGTCCACTTACGTTTCTATAGCAACTGTACTGAAACTTATTTACATGTGAGGTTACGGTTATCAATCTTATTATTCGCTTGAAAATGACTGTTGAAAGTCGAAACATGTCGCGAAGATTTAATAGTGCAGTTATTTTTCTCCAAATATGCATAACCTCTGTAATGTTCCTTTCGGCAATGAAAAAATCTTGCTTCCAACCAGTCCACGTGCTGGAAAAATGGTGCTTGCCAAGAAAGTCCATATTTCGATAAATTTGCTGAATGCAAAATTCAATAGGTTTAAGTAACTCTTAACTTGGTACGTGACCAGAAACTCTAGAAACACTACCCCGCCCCGTACCCCTAGACTTCTCTAGTATACTAGTTTGATACTTTGGCATACTTGAGGACTCGGTGTGACGGTAGATGTGCACTGTGCTTTTCTGTCGCTGCTGGGTGGGTTCGGCAGTATTGCGAGCGAGGGCCATCACGAATGCGCTAGTCCGTTTACCTCGCTTTGGCAGTACTCTTGCAGGTTGAACAGTAATATATTGCACAGGGTCTACGCGGCTCTCATTATGCCTTTCTTATATATATATATATATATATATA
>QQSS02179206.1:0-30092 GCA_003687565.2 Craspedacusta sowerbii
CTTGGTTCAGTGAATTTTAAGTACAGCTGTCCAGCGCGTTCTCAACGAAAAAGATAATTTTTAATTAAATAGCCAGCACCACCTCGCTTTAACTCTGCAATTTGGAACTCAACTCAACAAACACGCACACAACAAGAACACATACACATGCCATGGTCATCTCGACCCTTGCCCAAATCATTGTATTCATGCGTCTAACAGAATGCTTTGATTTATATGAAATAGTATTTTGATCCTTTGTTGAGGTCTGAGACGAATCGCATGCAATTTCTCCGACAAGATCTCTTACCCCCCGTGGAGCAAGTTGAACGAGCCGATAAAGATCCCACCAAGGAGGGTTGTACGAGAAATGGCTTAATAGCTCATAGTGGTGTATAGGTTCATAGTGCTGTAAAGTTTCAAATCGTAGTGCAAGGTCTCGTTCTCGATAATTTTCCTGGCTATCAGAAACCTAATCGACTAGATTGGGTTACCCAATCATATCTAGAGGTTGATATCTGGACTTATCACTAGTTTACAAGTCTTCGCAAACGTTCACATACGTGTGCGACGATGTCCTTACACAGCCCTGAGCTGCACGTAGGCAAGACAAGGAGAAGGAAGACAGAAGCCTATATAAATATATATAGCATAATAGTATATGCAGTATATGTAGTATACGTGCCATATGTAAAATATGTAGTATAAAGTATATAATGTATACCATGTTTATTTATGTGCGTATATTTTATCAATATTATATATATTATTATCATATTTTATATATATGTATATATGTATATTATTATATTATATTATATATATTTTTTAATATATTGACATTACAAATACATAATTTGATATTTTGCCCTCCTTTATCTTTTCACGTGTGTATCTTTGTAGGTGCTCTTACTACCTCGGTAAGCAAGGAGGTGCTCAAGATGTATCCCTTGCCCCTGGTTGTGAGACCACTTCCATCGCTACCCATGAGTTGTACCACACGCTGGGCTTCTGGGATAACATCCAGCAGTCCAGAAGGGAAGGGAATCCTACGTCACCATCTACTGGGATAACATCGAAGCCAGTAAGATTTAATTGACTATAGTTTGGATGGATTGGTTCAGTGACATTTGGTTACTGGTGGGCTTATTCATTAATTTATTACTTGACTATTTGATTAATTTATTAATTTATTGAATGACTATTCGATTAATCGATTCATTAATTGATTAAGTAGCCAATTGATCCATATCTTATTAATTGCTCAATTCCGTTAGTTTTTGATTGATTGGTTGATCTTCGACATGACTTTTAACAAGTTTCTTGCGAAAGTGGCAAAAGCATTGCATATGGTAATTATTAAAATGGTTTGGATTCGATAAGAATATATTTTGGTAAGTTAAGTAAGTATTGAATTGACTTCCATCCTCACCTAGACAAATGGCCCAACTTCGATATGTCTCTTCTAGGCGCAACGGACTACTATGGTTACGAGGATGATCGAAACAGCATTATGCATTATGGCAAGTAAGTCTAGCTTGAATAAATTAGAATAAGTGAGAATAATTTTCTTGGTTCTAAAAAGTTTCTTATAAGCCGATTGTTTTTCGTTCTGCGATACAAAATTAATAACTGGAACAAATTTTTTGTTTTTTATAATAAATCTTCCGCTACGGCACTTTGCTTTGCAGGTAGCTCCCCGCTGTGAAAGAATAGTCTAACGTGGAAGCTAATAGATACATCAACAAAAGTCAGAATAAATCAATAAAAGTCAGATTTCTGCCACAGCAAACTCATACATTTCGATCTGGTGCCGATGCTTGTACATTGCATTAAACCGCTTCATTTTACTCTAAAGATGTCAAAATTAATGATTAGTATAGAATTTCAGGATACATCTACATCAAGAAAGTTGAGAGACAAGCCGTCTTCATAGAAGTTCAGCTACAGTGTACACATGTTCTTTTGCGCATGGTTTCCATCGACATCATGGACATGGTTTCCTATTCTTCAGTTACGCCTTTTCGATCAACGGGCGAAAGACAATTGAGTGGAAAGCGGACAATAACCTTCCCTTGTCGGGTACAGAGCTAAACAGTACCGATATCGGTCAACTTAATGCCCTGTACGGCTGTAACAGATACTGTGACGAAAAGAATAACATTATATTTCACAGCAGTATAACATGTTAGTGCAAGTATCAATGTGAAGAGATCAATTTCTTAAAAATCAAAATCAATTTATTAAAACATTTCATATATATATATATACATATATATATATATATATATATGTATGTATATACCGAGTTTTATGATGTTACCACACTAGGCAGAGTGCTCAAAGGTATATACCAGAGCGATATCTACATAAGTCTAAAAATCTAGAGATTGAAAACTAAGATCTGATCTTTACAGTCTGTTTCTTGAATTTCTGCAAGCATCAGAAGATCTAAAGAATGGAGAAAAGATGTTAAAATCACGTATAAGCCACACAACACATATAATTAAAAATTACACAGCTTTTAATTTAAATTGGTGTTTTAATGAGTTCTGGTAATTGGCCTTGGCTTTGGAAAATTCGCCTTCATCGCTCGAAATTTCATACAGCCGTGAACTTACCATTGCTGGTTTTTGGCTAGTTATGGAAGGTGGATGGTTTGACTATTTGTGTATATATAGTGGCGGGTTGTCTGGCTTCCTGTAAGGTCGGTACTTGCCTGTGCGCAGATCCTATGTAACAGTCAGGTAGTTGACTACTGGCAAATTCATGTCGATTGAAATTTGCAGGTTCTTTTCCTTGAATAGCTTGATGATCTTTTTCTTGTTTCTTTCCATTTGAGGGCCGGGTGCGTTGGAGTATGTGCCTAGACCATCGTCTCTGTAAAGACCAAAATCAATGCTCGGGACCAAATCTCTAAGCATTTGTAGCAGGTAGAGACCAACTAGCTCGCACACTTCTGCTCCATCGTATGAGCCCATAGTGACGTCGAATAGCTGCCCATTGGATTTATTCCATGGTTCGCCGTTGAAGAACAAGAGCGATTTTCGGGCATGCAAGATGATTTCTTTTACATCGCGTCAATGGGCGTGCGTTGCTCGGCAAAAGAAAGGGCTTTCATCAACAGCGGTTCGGAAATAGAGGGATTGAAATCCACGATGTCAAACTGGACGAAATACCTGTTTCTTTTGTCATCTATACCATTGAACCATTTTATGACCGTATCCGTGCTGCGCCATTGCTGGACGTTCGTTACCGCTCTTACTCTTTGTTTGATAGTTTCCAGGAGCTTTTTGCTGACAATGCCGAGCTCCACTTTTGCGGGGTTTATTAATCTGCACCTGGGATTATCTGAGAAATTCTCCTTGTGGTTTTTTAAGGTTATGTAAGCCTCCTTTTGGGCAAGCGTCTCGATTCTGTAGTCGAGTTCCAGCTTTTTGGCGATTTCTTTACTTTCTTTGTTGATCGCTTTTACAGCACCTTGGGAAGACTTTCTGTATGCGGTTGTGACGTTTTCATGTAGCAGCTTCCTGTACTGGTCTACCGAGACTTTGTACACATTGGTAGTTTTGTCTGCTGGGACGAATAGTAGACTGGATCCTTTTATTTCTTGTATATATTTGATTAATTTTCTTTGGAAGGCTGGTTGCAGCTTACGGAAAGTAAGCGGGTGGATAAGCTTGTACATATCGTTTTCGAATCCCTCAAGAGCTTTTTATTGGTAGGCGGCGAGCTTTCAGATGGGAAACCGTAGGTTTCCTTTGAGGTATTTTGGTTCTTGTTTTTGAAGAAGAAAGCTTTCCACCTTATTCGTCGTAGGAACGTTTCCAACTTTTCGATCATGCTTTTCGTAAATAAATCGCGATTAGGGATTGGGATGTTCTTTAGCGAGTAGCCGAAGTTCACTTTCTCCATTCTGACCTTGTTCAACTCCAAAGCGAGTGTGATACTTAGAGTGCTCAACTATAAAGGAGCTTTAATACCGCCTTGTGGCTAAGTGGCTTTACCGAAGAAGTATCTTTCACGAAAAACAAGAACAACGAAAGAGGAGAAATAGACGGAGGAATAGTATATGGTTCAACCCACCATCCAACGCAGCAGTCAAGGAGAACATTGGCAAAAAATTTCTGAACCTTGTCGAAAAGCATTTCACGCCTGAACATAAGTACAAGAAAATCTTCAATAGAAACACGATCAAATTAAGTTACAGCTGCATGCCAAATATGGAGAACATAATTATAGGGCACAACAGAAGAGTGCAGCAGAAAACTTCCAGCATCCACAATGACGCACAATTGTGCAACTGCCGCAATAAAGCCAAGTGCCCCCTCAACAACAAATGCATGACCCAGGCCATAGTTTGCAAGGCGAGCGTAATTCAACCGCAACCAAGCAACGCAAGAATTTATTATGGCGCAACGGAACCACCATTCAAGTTCCGATTACAAAATGACCAGCAATCCTTCAGGAATGTTGCCAGGCGAAGCGATACCAATCTGGCCAAATATGTCTGGTCATTGAAAGAAAAAAACGAAGAGTGAGACATAAAATGGGACATTGCAAAGCAGTGTTCACCATACAAGTGCGGGCAGCCGCAGATGCGGTCTGTGCTTAACTGAGAAATCGGAGATTTTAAAGAACAGTAATGAATTTATGCTGAATGCAAGATCGGAGATTGTGAACTTTTGCAGGCATCGCAAAAAATTTAAATTAAAGGCTGTGTAATTTTCAATTATATGCGTTGTGTGGCCGATACGAAATTTTAACATCTTTTCTCCAATCTTTAGATCTTCTGATGATTGCAGAAATGCAAGAAACAGACTGTAAAAATCAGATCTTAGTTTTCAATCTCTAGATTTCTAGACTTGGATGGATATATATATATATATATATATATATATATATATACATGTATATATATACATATACATATATACATATCCATATATACATATACATACATACATATACATATATAATGTACATATATACATATGCATATATGCACGTACATATATACATATGCATATATACACACACATATACAGATATACACATATATAAATACACAAACACATATACACATATGTAAATAGACAAACACAAATACACATATACATATATATATATATATATATATATATATATATATATATATACAAATACATATATATACTCATATGTATACATATACATATAAATATATTTATATATATACACATGTATATACACATACATACATATACATATGCATACATACATATGTTACATATATGATGTATATATATGTCCGTGTTGCTGTTTGTCTGTGAGTATTATAATAAAACAAGAAAATGCCCCTGCAGCAGAAACTTAAAGAAACTGCTTACCTACATCGGCTCTAGGAAACATGCGGTTTAAGTCACGCAAGGTGTACTTATAGCTCAAAGCCTGACACAAAATTTCGTAGTTAGTGTCATCGCCATTCTGTTAGGCAATTAGTCTCAGAAGATGAGTAATAACTCTTTGCGTGTTCGTCAAGTTTGTCAGCTTGCAACTGTCCAACCTAAAACCTATTTCTTCTAATATTGAAAAACATCGGCGCGATAGCTTCGCTGCAGTAACATGGTAAGTAAATAGCCTTCTTTCAACTCTCGCCTAAACAGAAAGAACAACTTGCATCTTCATGCGCGCAGGCAGGTATGTTCGGATGTAGTTATGCAGGTACGAATTTATGTATGTATGAATATGCGAATGGCTGTATGAATGTATGAATGTACGTGTGAATGTATGAATGTATGTATGAATGTATGAATGTATGTATGAATGTATGTATGAATGTATGTATGAATGTATGCATGTATGAATTTATGTATGTAGACATGTACGCATCTATGTAAGTAGGATAATAAGAGCTGCCATCAACTCATTAAGCTCTTGCCAGAAGTCGCAATCGGCTGAACACGACAACGATTGACCGAATTCCTTTAAACGGACTTCAACATTTTTCGTTGCTTCCTTTATCTTGTGGGCAGGAAGGTCTTCCGTCGTGAAGTCAAGTTTGCGTTAATTCATGTGTGGCTCTTGCCGCAAAGCTTATACTAAGTCCATGAACGTTTTTTCTTCTGTCACAGCCAATGATGAATTTGCCTGTGGCTTGAACGTGCAAGCGAAGGAGAAGAATTTGAAGCTACATCCTCCATGAATGATTGTTGCAATGGTTCACTGAAGTCAAATTCACTTTCCATCTTTCGGCACTTCCATCCGTAAGGTCTGGACTTCGACTTTCACTGTGGACTACGACTAGCCAAACAATAAAATTGCTGTATTTATCGTTTAACTTGAATGGCCGTTAGCATATCCCGGGCTTTATTATCTTGAGGTGAGGATACGGGGCTTAATATGTGTAATTACGAAGGGTTTCGCCCTATGTATAGCCACACTCGGTAGCTAATCGAATTCTTGCAAATTTCCAACGGTTATCGTAATAATTACATAAAATAATAACTCACGTGAAGTTCCCTTTCAAAAGAGCCTTTGGGAACTCTGAAGGAATTGCAGCTGCATTTTTATCTCGCTTGCCCAAGACTAGCAGACAGCAGTTTTGTCTATTTAGATTAGCTAGTGTCACAGTCGAGGCTCCACCCGAGGGGGAAGTCTCTGGGTTCGTGCTTTGACAGTTGACGTCAATGATGTTATGTAGTTAAGATTATTCTTCCCGTAGACTTGTTATCGTTGGATTTGTAGTCTTTTTCCTGATTGCTTCCTTCATTACTTGATTTATTACATTTCTCCTTTTCGGATTACATTACGGATGCTTTCCGGGGTACCCGGAATAGTTGTTAAAGCTATTCTAGTAGTTTTTGTCATGGAACGAGCCATTGCAAAAATCATGATGCAACAGAGTAGTCAGCTCTGCGGGGCTTCAAGGATATTCAGAGCCCCTGTTGCCCCGGGTCAATCTAGCTATAACTATTGACCTAAATATGGTGCAATTGGATTTAAAGTTAGATGGAATGTGGAATGTGAATTGCATGTGTAGCCAGCAAAATCGTTCCAGCGAGGTCGGCAGGTATTTCGAGCCCCTGTCGCCCCAAGGCCGATCCTATTTTGACGATTCACAATTTGGAAATGTACTTGCTTTTGGTGGACCGAGTTGCCCCATTTGAATACCCTGAAGTCACTAAACGCTACGCTAAGCACAGTTGCTTAACGTTACAATAAAATCCTGAATTGGATGCCGATCAAGTCAATGTGCTTCGGCCTTAGTTGCCTTTGAGAGCTTCCTACGCATCCTAAAATGACTGAAAAATTATCGGAAAGTCAGGTTAAAGATCTTTTATATACATATATATATACAGTGTGAGACGAAAAAGTCCATATTTTCTTGGCTTTTGTTCGTAAGTTCTACATAAAAAACAGCATATTTTCTACGCAGCTTAATTGATCAAAGGCTATATTTTTTGCATCACTTGATATGTATAATCTTCATTAGAAACTTCATTACTTACTATTACATTACTTATTATTGAGAACTTCACTTGTTGACGCAGATACCCATTCAGAATGAAGAAGAGATCGACGAGATATCGCCCAGGTTTGCCAAGTTTCTGGAATTTACTTCTATGGGATGCTGCAAGCGTCGATGCAACGCAGCGCTTTCCTTTCCTCTTTGCAAAAGTCTGATATATAAAGATGTAAGGGAACAGATAATGGGGATACAACATATCAGTGACACTGAGATCTACCAAATCTGGTCGGGAATGCCAAGGGCAAAAAGATTCAAGTGACTACGATAGGGATATTTCTAATCACAAACGTGCATAGCCACCGACTAGGAGGATAATGCGCCTAAACCGACAAGTTTTAAAATGTTTGAAGGTCCGGAAGCTATATGTTCCGAGAACTAAATGAATTAAAGATTGAATGATGTTGTATACTTCATATGTTAGTCTTAAATATAAGCTGTTAATGGTCTGTTGGGCTTAAATATAAGCTTTGGCTCGTCATCGGAGGCATATGCAATCTCAAGTTTTTTGGGTGTGGTATGACCCCATGATCATACCATTTTTCTTTTTCATTTCCGAGCCGTAGCCACCAATGATTGGTCGACAATTCTTCAGGAAATTCAATTTCGTGAAACATTTTGAATGAGTGGCGTAGACTGGTCGTTCTTTTGTCCGTATCTTTTTCAAATTATAGTCAGTGAACCCCGCAAGTTGTACAAAATTAGCCGAGATAGAGCAGATACGCCTTGATTTTCAGCTATGGTATTAAACGCGGAAATTCAAAAAGAGCTCCGTGAGCTTGCCAAGAAAGTGGCAACCCAGGAGTCCATCGAGGAACTGAAAAACATCATTCATCGGCAAAAAAAAGGAATAATGACCTACGAGAGTATGATCCTTTCTCTTCAAAAAGAAGTGGGGATCTTGAAAAACAAAACGATGAGGCATTGCTGCTATATTTTTGGCAGCGAAAGTCCTTGTCTAAAGAAATGCTTCATGACTGAATTCAGACGGGTTGGTTCCATAGTGCCTTAAAATGCTAAGAGAGAGAAGACCCGATTATTAGATAGTTCCATACTCCCTTGTTGCCAACAATGCAGTGCGCAACGTTCTTCAAGTGATAGGTCGGTCAATAAGAAAATCCCCTTTTTCCCTTTGAATAAAATAACGTCATAGGGTAGTATTGGATAGGTCAACTTATAAATCTTAGACGCCAATAAACTAAGAATTATGGTGGATATGAGAAAGCGTTGGTAATAATAAACGACGATAGTGAGTACGGCCGATAAACCTTGATGTAACAATAAATTTATGACAGCACATCGTTATTACTTGCTTGGAATATCGGAACACGACGAATTGCTAAAAATTTCTTATTAGTAAAAACTTGCAACAAGTAATCAGGAAATTACTTTTAAAGGAGTAGCCAGGTTAGTGAGATCAGTATAACTGCAGGTGCTTTCTGGTATGTGCGCACATGACCAATGTTAAAATTTGATGTTTTGGATCTCCCTCGTCGTTGTAGTATTCGTGCACCATACAAATTGAATCATTAAAACGAGGATCCTATCCTCCTAAGATAAGATGACTAACTGCACGAATCGGAAAATTTATTGACCTTGAGCATGGTCAAAAAGAATACTCACAAATTCACGAAATATTCGATATCAGTGAGCACATCCAAGAAAATTCAGGTCTCATAAAATCTTCTTCAAATCTATCAAAAATTACCCAAATGAATTCAGGAGCCCAAATTACATTTAAAAACACACGAGACCAAAATAAATCTTGATAAGATCCACGCGCAAAAATATGTGAAATATATAAAATTTACACTCTGAAAACCCTTCGCTACATAGCACGCAAAAATATAACAGCCGTAATTGGAAAAAAAAAAAACAAGCAAAATATCTATGCAAAGATACAATTATTGGGAGTAAGCCTGCAAATCACAATGCAAGCGTATGCATTACATAGCAACTAATACGAGCACATCTTTAGACTGAAACTTAATTCACGCAGCGCTATAAGTAATTGAGTAAAATTAAGATTGAAATTACAAAATAGAAAGAACGTAGGGTGGAGAAAAAAGCAGAAGACGATAAATAGGCAACAAGAGATAGCAACAAGATAAAAGATACGCGAGGTGACATGAGTAACAGAGACATTCATGATAACGCAACTCTTTTATATACAAGACTTTTTAATAGTCCTAATTTCCATCAGCAGTATCAATGCTTTCCACTAGAGGCAGTTTGGACATGGATTTGCGGTTTTCGGACATTTCCGGTTCTTCATCAAAATCAAGGCGATGCGAAAAGTCCTTGGACCCGTCGGAATGAAGCACCTCATGAAACATTGTGAATCTAACTTGCTTTTTAGCAACAGACAAACCTTCAACTCGAGGCTTTTGAAGCAGACCAGAGCAATACAATGGACATGCGCTGCCGTTCGATATCGTGACAACCGGCTGTCGTATATTTTCACCTACCATCCCCTTATCTTCACCATCATTGTCATCACGAAGATCGAAATGTCCATAGCGATTCCCACCTTCACCGACAACCAAAGCGTTGCTATTCAGTTGGCCTGGGCACTGGTCATCAGAGTCAAATATCATATCAGGATCAGAGAGCAAAACATCTGAAGTTTTGCTGTAGGTCAAACCCGAAAGTGGACAAGACCGCGCGTCAGTCGGCTCTTGAAAAGCATCCGCTGAAAGATCACTACCGGAAGGCATTAACGAAGTTGATTCGTGAGCAGTTAGAAGCGGGGACTGCGGCTCCAAGTTTAACGTCAGCTTTTCTAAATCATCAAAACTAAGGCCTGCAGGAGTACAAATTTGCGACGAAGCATATCGAAAGACAATGGACTCGCATTGAAGCGATCCAGAGGGGATTGAGGTTCCTTTGTCACTTATTAATGAACGAGATATCAGAGGCGGCTCTGAACAAGACGAAACTCTACCTTCGGTAATCGCTTTTAACGACGCTTGTCTTATGTAGCAGTCGGTTTGATCGCCCAATAAAGTGACCTGCTCGCTTCGTGCATTTAGGAAAGATTCAAGCCGAGCATGCGCAGACAGCAACTGCCTATTCTCAGAGAATGATTCACCAAGTTCGGATATTAGTTTCAGTTCATGCATGCCAACCCATTCGCCAAAATGATCCCATGCTTTCATCAAACCTTCATAGTCTTTCGCAAACTTGATGTTGATTCCCAGAGAATCCGCTAACTTATTAAGTTCCACAAAATTTGACCGCAGCAAATTCATGTCGTCTTCGAGCAAGTGACCGAATGTTGGATACAACGCCATACCTGCTGAAACTTCATCCGCTAGTATTGAAATTGCACTTGCCAGAGATCTAATCTCGATTTGGACTAGTTTGTGCTTCTCGTCCGAAGCTGTGGCCAAACCATCACAGCGATGAAGGCGCTCCCATTCTGTTCGCATAGATCCACAGTTCATAACAATTAACGTCCTAGAAAAAACTCATTGTTTTAAGTAAGATGTCATAGGACCTTAGAAAAATGTACCCAGAACGTGTATCGTCAACAACACACGCAGACCAAGATGATGAGAGACATTTGAGCATAACATAAATATAACATATTCCTAAGCCAGTAAATAAAGTGAACCTAAAAACGAAGAATTTTAAAAAGTCGAAGTCTTGCTCCGAAGTGCGCATATAGAAAAGACCACTAGAAGCGATTGGCGCAACACATAAGCCTGGCTCTTGCTCGCAACGTATCCTCTCAAACAAGAAGTACACCATGCTACCCTAGAACAGGAAAAGGCACAAATACATTTGTTTAAACACATGGAGCATCCAAAATGCACTAAAAATAGGCCAGTCTTAGCTCGTAAACAAAGATTGCGGCAGGGCCTTGAGATATCCTGGAAATGCCAACAGACCCGTCATGAAAAACCAACAGTACCTGACGGAAGAAATCTCCTTCAATATCCCCAGAACACATTCGGCCTCCGACAGAGCTACGGAGCCTCTGCGGATCTGCTCTTGACTCTGCAGAAGGGACGAGTCAATCCGCGACATTTGTTCTGTTAATAAGGCGCAAGCACGACCTTCGCTGGCTAAACACGACAACGCTTCGATAGCGAAGTTCTTCCTGTGCAATAGCGCGCCAAGTTGGACCTTGAACATAAACCTCTATGAAATGTTCCTGCATTTACATTAAGGAAATTTCAACGATTAAAAAATATCAATATTTCTTATCGAGGTCCACCAACTCGAAAATCGCACTATGGCTGAATTCGATACACGATTTGAAGCCCACGAAAACGTTTCACAGTACCGAGACATGAACTTCTGCAAAAACCGGAGGTTTGTGAAAGAATTAAAGAATTAAACATATGTCTGCAATTAGAAGTCGCCCTAAAAGGGATAAGACGGTTACGGCCGTACGTCTTGATGTATATACAGTTTATGCTGAGACATAAGTTTCGATTTCCGTTACGGTTACGGCCGTAACAAAAAAATCTGATTCCGACGACCTCTATCTGCAATGCTCCAACCTGATTGCATGCAAGCGCTGCCTTGAATTCTTCAAAGCGATCTAATTGTGACGGTAACATCAGAACAGCCACATCCATAGCTTTACAATCAGCTTCTAGTTCTTCGATCACTCGGGCCACATGCGCTTCCTTCTGCCAGCAATGATGGTCCTTCTTTACTTTCGTCCACCAATCTTCTATCCGTCTCCAGATATCCAGTAAATTGTTTAATCGAGCACGCAGTTCCTGCAACAGAGCAGCGGTTTGAGCATAAAAGAAGCTAAGACGTTAAGACGTAGCTATATCAAACACTGTAGATTGAAGATATCTGCTACTTAAGCAAATGGATGTACTACAAAAAGAAAGTCATGCAAGCATATGCGTTTTTTCCATAGGTGGAACTGTGCGCATATTCCCTCACTTTCTTATTTTCAGTACGAATATTAGGGAAAAAAACGGTGTTATGCCAGCAAATTCAAATAAGTTTCTTAAAATCCGGTACAAAGATATTGGCGGTAGGTTAAATTCTGCCCAAACAGCATCAAAACAAAATAGACCTAATTGTTGAAGAAGGAGCGCTTGCTATAAAGTGTTCTCGCTAAGGATTACCACGACTTACATCATGCACAAGTTGAAACAATGATAAAATCGAATTGCTGAAATTCCATCAGTGACGCTGCACAAACAATGAGAAAGACCCAAAATCTTTAATATACCTTTCCTCGCGCAAACTCGAAAGTTAGACGTAATGATTCGGTCATCTTCTGAATGTTTTGACAGAAACACAAGAGATCCATCTCAAACTCTGCTTCGTTTTCGATAAGGGCACAACGGTCCTCAACACTTATTTCCACCATGGTTAGTTTTAACTTGTCTGCCAAAGTGCTTGCAATTATGTCAAGATGAGAGAGCTCTGCCAATTTTTGGAAGAAGAAAATTTCATCTTGAAGCTGATTTTTTCTTTTTTCAACTGCAGAGTAACTCCAGGAGAATGCCTCAGTCACTTTCACCTGGCAATAGATACGGGTCTGTCAAGCGGGAAAAATTGCACAGGGCATTAAATCAACAAAATTATAAACTGGGCGGAGCTATAACATAAAAGTCTCACAAAATAATAATTTCAATGTTTCTACCTAGAAATGCACTCAGAGGGACACCCACAAAACCTGGAAAAGAAGCTTCAAGTCTTTCGCCAACATAGAAAAATATTCCTTCAGCGCGAAAGAAGATAAAGCAAAGAAACGACGAAACGAACGATAAGCAAGGAAAGTTACGGTGACAAACTTTTCGATCCTCCAATATTTTCTTCGCAAGTGTGGGACAAGCGCTTTGCATCCTTACACATTCCGCGACGAGAAGGTCAACGTGCTTGCGGTACTGACCGAGTTGGACCTGCACGCAGGTGACGCTGTCCAGCAGGGACCAGGCATCGCTCTCATCAAGCGCTGGTTCATTGCCAGGCTTGCAGTCGTCTAAGTATTTTATTGCAACCTCCAAGCGTTTCGCCAGCTAAAAAGCATGCCAATGTGCAATACACAACCGACAAACAATAAAATAGGTGGTGGAAAAACAGCCAATTCGAAAATGCATTTACGACAAAAGCATAAGGGTGGGGTGAAGAGGGCGCATAATGAAAGGTGTCCCAGTACTCCAGCTAGTCTGGGTACCATGACTCTATGACAAATGGGCAAAAAAAATTATCGGAGAGAAAAATAGGACACCGCAAGAATGCAGAAAACTCGCCATATCGAGGTGTAACTAGCGGGAGATGAGTCAGCAAAACCACGAGTCCACTTCAAGGTTTCTAGCGATTTACAAACTAGCAAAAGAATGACGAATTCACAATATGCTTAGCGAAGCGTTTGCAACAGCTAATTCTTGAGCATTAGAGTTAACAACAAGCACAGAGTGAACGATGGCATGAAGCTAGGCATGAAAAAGCTATTGATTAAGCGATAAAGAGTTTTGTAACCGGTGTTGGCCAACCCGCAAAGTTGTCGTAGCTTTGCTCTAAACTTCGGACATGCACTTGCCGTAGTGGTTCCTGGCACGTTAACACTGTCCATCTGGAACAGCATCAACGACCTATATGTAGATCATTTGCTATTGCATGAAAGACCAGAAATTCTCTGCTACGGACAAACTCGAAGACGGGAATACACAATTTTAAAGGTCAGCAACAAGCCTCAACTATAACCGCTATTGACACATACCTTAAGGGAAGATTTCAAGCTCTTAAGAAAGGAAATTTTTTTTTCAGTGACTTTCAGGAGACTCTCCCAGTCACTTGAGAGAGCCGTTAACTGCAGTTGAAGAAGGTTGGTCAAATCACCTCTGCTCGACTTAAGTAAAAGATTTGCATCAGCGAGCACCGCCGCTAGCACAGGTGAACGCATCTTTGCTGTCTGCTGAATTTCTGCAACCTGGTCCAGCTCCACCAATACTTCTACACAGTCAAAAACAATAAAAGAACACAGTAAAAGGGGGAAGCATCGTACGAGCATCGATCTCTTTCAAACAGGAAGATAGGACTTAGCTCAAGGAATACAGGACTTAGCTCAAGACTTGCGGCTAGCGACAAATTATCGAACAAACCGACAAAGCACGAGCAAATTTTGCCGACAAAGTAATCGATTAAGCACGGTAAAGTCTGATCATGATCGGCACAAGCGACAACACATTGTAAAGGTGCGGGAAACTTACATCTGCAAAGTTTGCAAATGTCTAAATGTTCGTAACACCGGGATGAATTACCAAAAACAGGTAACTGCAGGACAATATGACTAAAGAATGAATGCGACTTCAAATGTCAAAGCGACATAGCAAAGGAAGAAGGTTAATTCCGCTGAATGGCAAGCGATAAGACAAGTGCTACAAATAAAAGCGCTCATGAAACCATGAAACCTTACGAGAGAGATCTTGTATTTCGGCGCACGACTCTAGCCTGCTACTTGTCTTCCTAATCCACTCCTGTTCCGCATCTACTCTTCTTTTCAAGCGAAAGTACTCCATCGAGAACAAGAGCATGTCACACTTCTCCTTGCACATTAGCAAAACCTGTCTTTGTCTGCCGAAATAATCATACGAGCTTCATAATTAACAAGCAATTGTACACGAAAAGCTTTATATTAAGGAAAATAGCTTGGAATTTGGCTTTCCACGATGGTGAGTGAACATTCGCTGAGCAAAGGTCATATCAAGGACAAGTAAAAAAGAATAATAATACCCAGACAATGAAACAATCTTCTACCTTTCCCGCAGAACGTAGAGTCTGTCCAGAATTTTTTTATCGCCAACCTTTGCAGCTGATTCACCCAAACGCAGAATATCCGTCTCATGCGAAGCTACACTGACAACTATATCCTGCATGGTGAACAAGCAAGCTTTATCTTCGGGGTCATCGGAACCGGCAGCACACTCACGCAGGTAAGTTTCTTGAAAGTTCAAATGTTTCTCCATAAACTGCAATCTTTTCAACGTGTCGGACTTAAGCGTCAGGGCTTCAATACGTTCTTCGGCATCATGAAAGATCGCCCTAAGCTTATCTAAACTCGTGCGAACATCTCCTACGACTGAAAGCAAGTCTTGTGAATCTTTACCGTGTGTTTTACAAAGCGTCTTGGACCGCGCTACCGAAACTTCTAAAACATCTTCAACTGAGCTGGCAGAAGCCTTTCGCAAATGAAGCGAATGTTCAATCTGGTTGACATCGTCACCTTCTTTCAAACAAAGAGATGTCCGAACAATCGGTTCAACAAACGCCAACAACTAAAGAGAAATGCATATAAAGCTAGAGATAAATGCACATGGATGAAGAAACCAACCAATCAGAGTGTGACACAGCAAAGATTACAGTCCTCTCAAGCCTTAGCTTAAATTGTAACAAACAAGCGGAAAGGAAAAAAAAAGGCCAAGTTGAAATTCAAATTGTATAGTTGAAGTACTTAAAAGTAAGTACTGCCACTTTTCAACGCGCGAGCAACGATCAGTACACGTTACAATCTTAGAGGGCAAACATTACAACGTCCGATCAAAATCAATAATAAAATCAAGACCGAAAATTGGGGAAAAGTAAAAAATTACTGTTCGTAAGTCCTCTCCGATGCTACAATGATCCAATGCCACGTGCATTTCTTCCTTTCTTTTCGACAAAAGCTCACCTACAGCTACAAGCTTAGATACTAATCTATCCATGATCGTAGTGACAACAGCAGACTGGTCATTGCGGCCGATGAGCTTGCTGGCAAGACCAGCGCTGGTGCTGACTAAAGCATTGCTGGTCTGCATCTCCACACTGCCGCATTTCAAAGATTTAACGTCAAAACGCAAAGATCCAACCGTCGAATTCTGATAATCTGCAGAATACTTTGCGCAGATCTCATCCAGATATTTTTCTGCTTGCTTCGAGTGGACAAAAAACTCCTATAGCAAAGAAAGAGTAGACTAGACGCCTGACTTTTCCAACTAATTCAAGAAAACGAATAAAATAAGCGAGCTACACATTTTTTGCACAACCTAAGTCTAATCTAGTTATGGTTACCTAGGATAATTCACCACAAGGCGGGTTCCCCGGTAAAGTCTTACAACATTCTACAAAGTTCACATTTTCACAGTATAATCAACATACAAAATGAAAGTGTACCTGGAGATTGCTCTGACATATAAGGGCTCTCGTTATATCAAAACATGCGGTATCTAGTATCCCCTTTAAGTCTTCAAGACCTTTTACACGGCTGTCTACTTCGAAGGACGTCAAATGTCCGGACTGAACGAGCAACTCTCCCTGTCGCCTGATATCCCGTATATACTCACTCACCGACCTCAGATCGCAGACAAGATCGGCAATCAAATAAAACGCATTCCGACATTCTTGAAGATCATAAACTGGTGGATCGAGATCGAGTTTTTGCTGGAGGGACAGACAGTAGTCGTGGCAAGTCAAAGCGTCATCCAAGAAATTGCAAACATTTTCTTGGGCATGGACTTTCAAGCGACTGTTAACAAATGAAGAGCATAAACCCAAAGATAAATATGAAACGAGCAAACATGAAATTTGCACTAAAATAAACATCAGGACACATAACAACACAAGCTCTACGACAAAGATAGAGTCTATACAGCAACTTGCATACAATACATTCCAAATACCTAAAACAATTAAATACTTACCCTCGCTCACACTTGTCCTTCAAATCCCTCAACAAATCATCAACAATCCGTTTCCTCTCAGTGACAAACCGAAGGGCCGTGGCTTCTGCTTGCACGAGCTCTGAGCCAGCCTGGTTGAACTCCAAAACTTGTTTTGCCAGGTAGGCAACTTGGATTTCCAAGAAACACTGTTTTGCCTGCAACGCTTCAATCTCATTTCTATTCTGGAAATCCGCATCTAAAACGCATCTCATCTGACGCGACGTTGGACAAAAATGAGAACAAAATTAGCATTCTATGTGCGATTTTCCATTGAAAAATCGAAAAAATTTTTGAAAAAAAAAACAACACAAGAAACCTTATTTACGAGAAAGTGAGTTTCAGTATATATATACTGTTACACCTCTCAACCCTACCGTAAGCTCAGTTAGAACTACAACAACAATCTCAATACAGGTACGTTGAAGTCCTTTGAAGTTCATCGGACGAGGTGTATTCAAACATACCTTATCCAGAAGACAAGCTTGAAGACCTTCAAAACGCTTATCGTACTGCCACAATTTTCTTGACAAGAGCAAGCGCGATGCACTTTGATTGGCCTGACATATAACTGATCGCTCTGCACAAATGATATCTTCTATGAGCGGTTTTACACGATTGCATATGAAAGTTCTTTTCGCTGTCAAGGTAAGAAAGTGCTCCTGCAACGATTTTACCATGTAACTGGCCACCGAAGCAAACAACCTCTGCGTTTTGGAGGTGCGCTCACTAGGAAACGATGCTGGCACATCTTCAGAGTTCTCAGCTGCGCCGCGCATCCTCAGCTAAGAGAAATAAAATATTCACACCAGGCAACATGGAACACGCACAATGTTAGTCTAGTCAAGTCTTATATAGGCACTAAGATTAGGAGTGTTAAGCAAGCTAGAAAACATCAAGCATTCGGAAACTTAGCAATTAAAACTTGATGGCGTTGTCGAAACAAGGCATTGAGAAGGAGGGCGCTTGCTATAGTCAGAATAAAAAAACGGACGACGAGACCGCACAAGAAGAAAGACGTACCATGTTTTGCACATGCCTTGCTGTAAAATCGCAATCACTTTTGAAAACTCTTATTTCCTTTTCTTCCTCGATGTCATCACCTCTCTGTGCCAATGCCCTCTCCAACAAGACGCAAGACGATGTCAACATTCGCGAAATATCAGTAACACTGGCATCAGAGAATTCGCTCTCGGACGACGAACTGCATCGCTGCAGCAAGGCATCTATCAAGTTCTTTCGAGCGGTGGTCTCCATCCAGATCGCACTGATTTTCAGCTTGCCATCAAGACCGCTTAACGAGTTCTTGTTCAAATTTGCATGTCGCTCATTCAGCCAAACTTGCATCTGATTAAGAATAGATCAACGCCTGGCATGTGTACGTAAGATAAGACAGCGCCGATTAATAGATCATAATACGATACAAATTCTCAATGTGAGCCAGTTGATAAAGACTATCAAAAGCTCATAAACCAAAGCAGTTAGTTAGCTTTATAGTCAAATGATTCGATACTTTCTTGTTCTCAGTTAAGCTGTAGCCGCATGAACGAAGGAAAAACATGTAAATGAGCCGAATAGGTTCAAACATGAAGAATTAACAATTCTTCACTAAGCACAAGATGAACCAACAAGCCTTAAGCTTTACTCGAGAGAACAACTAGACCAAGCAACAGATGCAAGGACGGCAATTAACGGCGACATGCCACTCACGGTACCTGGCTTGCCTCCATTTGAATATGTACCACTGCGATGGCTTCTTCGACACGACACACGCATCGAGTAAGATAAGATGAAAAGCAGTCACTGTCATTCCTCATTTTATCAACTATGCTTTTAATCGCGCCCTCCTTCGATTTATCTCTTGCCACTAGACTGCTCGCTAGATCTTCTAAACTCAGTGATTCTTCTTTCAAGCTGGCCAGAACATTTTTAAAAGCCTTACATCGCCTTGCAAGAAGAAGAAGCTGGTTTAAATTGTGGCATTCTTCAATGAAGTTCAGCTTAGCCTGAAAAAATAAAACGCAAGACCGCTAAAATCATACTCTTGCCAATGGTTCATTTTAAGATTTTTCCGCGGCAAGCACGTGCTTAACATACATAACATGGTGACTTAAATAACAGAAGAAGCAATAAGAAAGCACAATACAATGACGTTCCCACCATTCGAGCACTATGCTACGAACGTACAAATTAACTGAGATACACAACAAAATGAAAGAATGCGCACATGGCCCAAAATTCCAAGTTCCATCAATATCAACCTGGTGCAGACTATGACACCCAAAATTCCATTTCCCATCAAATATTAACCTCGTACAGACTATAACACCCGAAAGTTCAGTTCCCGTGAAGCATCGACCTCGTACAGACTATAACAGCAAAACACATCACACCTACTCGAAAGATAATAAGAAATTGCCTGCAAGCAATCTCTATGTGAAAAATATCTATCAATACATCAGTGATCTTTCCCTTGCAAACACTAACATACCTGCATGGCTTGCAGGGCATGGCTAAACCTCAAGCAGCCATTGTGAAATTCTAAATAGTTCATCGTCAATCGATTTTGGTCCATAAACTCTTCTAGTTCGTTATTAAACTTGTCAAGCTCCAAAGTGACGATTGGAATACGGCATAACAACTGAAAAATAAGGGACAGTATGGAAGAGCAATCGCGTCTAGATTTAGAGGGCCAACCTAAAATTCATCCATACCAGTGCTCGCCTCTAGAAACGAAAGCGTCTAGTAAATCTTGGCGTGCATAGAGCCTATCAAGATCCACATAAAAAAGCCTCTTCTCGGTTTGAACGCACAAATAAGATCGCAAAACTTACATCCCCTGACGGGTGCTTGCTGCAGTCTTCAAAGTTTTTCGACCGCCATACGTCATGTAAAGCTTCCAGTGATTTGAATTTCAAGTTGAGCTCCGTTTGACAACACTGCAGAAGAAAACCAGCTACGTCATGGCGTGCAGCGGCCACGCATAGCGACAGATCCTTCTTTAAGGCACACTTTCTTGATAAAATCCACTTCGATATGTTGCTTACAGTATCAACAGCATCAAACTGATCTAGTTCAGACCTCAACAGATTTTCCAGGAGATCGACTTGGGTTTTTAAATTATCAACGCTCTTCATAACGTAGTTCAAGTGACCAAGCAGTTTTTGCCTAGCCTTCTCTTGGTTAAAAGTCTCAATTTCCTTGAAAAGCGATTTTGTTACTTCTAGTTGCAGTTGCAAAGCAACAACGTCGGTTTTAAACTGTTCGCACAATTTCATGCGACCTTGAACAGATTGCAAGCTTCCATTGGACTTAAAAACTACTTTTAACTCTCTTTCCTTCGATTTTATTTGCTCACTAAGGCCAGAAATATCCAAGCTAAATTTATGAAAGAGTACCGCAAAATCAATTCGCTTTTTCCGTTGTTTAAACTTGCTTATGAGTTTGCTCCAAAATGACGAAATTTTCTTGATTACCTTCTCTGCGTCAGTTTGATGACTATGCTTAATCGCTATCAACTCATTTGCAAGAGTTAAAACCCTGTCCACACAACTCTTTCCTGTGCTAAGGTAACACTGAAATCCAGAAAACTTTTCTTGAAGTTGAAGCGCGCTTTCGCAGTCAGTACCGCAGCTTTCATCTGCGGTTACTGCTAAACGCCGATGAATGTAGTCTCGCAAACACTCAGCTTCAAAATAGAGTGTGAACATCTGATGGGATTCTTCCAGACAAGATTTTCTATTAGCTATCGATTCTTTCAACAACTGATACAATCTACGCACTTCTTCGATTCCGCTGGCAATCGCAAGTCTGTCACCCTCGTAGAAGAACGACTCGAGAAGTCCACTAGCAGCTGCTTCTAGGGATTCTACATGACTCAGATAGACAAAGCACTCTGTCTCAAAGATGCAATGTCTCCTTAAAAGCCTTTCAGCAGACGCTACATTAATACCAAACGCATTTACTCGTGAAAGACTTATCTTGAGTTGCATCCATTGGCATGCATCTTCACATGCACTGAGAAAGGAAAATAAGTCGGCCTTAGCCTGCACTTGGCAACGCTCATCAATAACAGACTGGTTAAGCCGCTTCCAAGTTTTCTCGAGGTGTTCGCACACATTTTGAAGCTGGAGTACATCATCTGAGCAAAGTCCTTGACTATTCCTGCACATGCTTATACATGAATCGATACATTCTTTGCGACGAGAGACTTCCTGCTCAAGTCTTTTGTTGCGTCTCAAAGCCTTCTCGATGGAAAGCATGTCCTTAACTTGATCGCTCGATCCAACCAACTCTTGATACTCACTTATCCAACTCTGTGCGCACTGCGCCTCTAGCGAAAGTTCACAAAGCCTCAGATATTCTTCAGATGATGCAAGCCTCTTACCAATAAGTTCCTTGAGCTCCTTCAACATCTGGACAGTAGCCAAAAGAAGCGTGGCAGAGTTCCTGCTTGATGCTTTTAAGCAATCAACCATAAGAGCCGTGTCCTGCAGATGTTTAGCGCAAAACTTCTGTAAAGAATGCAACTTCTCAACTGCTCGTTTGGCGAGCGATAGACTAGTGCCAGGTTTCAAGGAGCTTAATTCTCCGTGCAAGCGTCTGAGCGACACTTGCAAACTAGTGCATGTAGCAGACAAGCGAGCATCATCTAATCTAGTAGATATGACATGCTGACTCCCAGTAATTGCAGCATTAAGGCGCGCCCAAGCTTGGTCAAGTCTCTGAAGCTGATCATTAACGTTGTCACTAAGGAAAAGCCCATCCTCGCGGATCTCAGCGCCTTTGTTCTTAAGTAAGTTCCACTTTGACTTGCTTGCCAGAATTTCAACACACTGCTTTCCATGCTCCAAGGTCAGTTCGTGAATGTTTGCATGATAAGACTCTTTGACCAGTTCCACTTTACTTTGACGATCCTCAATCCATAACAAGAAGTCTTGACAGTCACTTTGGAATGCCGCATACTCCTGCGCATCGATAAGCTTCTCAGTGGCCAAGTTGGACCTGACTTGAAGCTTTGAAAGAGACTCCATTAAGCAGGAGATATTTTTAAAGAAACGATCCCTATCTGCAGTGTTGCTAAACTCAATCAAATCTATTGTTTCTAGATAAGACTTGCACTCCTTTTTACATGTAGTGATACTCCAGTCAATAGACTGACATTTCCAAAGCTTTTCTTCAAGGGACAGTGACGAGGCCGTCAGATGGTCTAATGCCGCTTCATAACTTTTCACCCTTAAACTTATTCTGGCAGCATGTTTGACACACGTAATAAATCCTTTACGGCAACGAAAAGCACTATCTCGCAATGTGATTAAATCATTCAGTTTTTTAAGAGCTAGATTTAGACACTCGTATAATTCATGGTGACGAAACTGCTCAGATGTAGAAATGACTGCCTTAATGGAACTAGCCAAAATGGACATTTCAATCCTTTCGCATTCCTGTGCGTGCTTAAGGTCATATAGATCACCAAAGTCACGAGGTTCTGATAGCTGTTTAATTTTTTTATTACACTCAGCTAGAAGCTCCTGACACGAAAGAACAAACGCTTTTTCCGCATACCGACTATCAAGCAACGCCAAGAGTTCTTCCAAGTCAAGATTAAATTGACGCCACTCGCCTTCAACGTTGGCCAAACTCTTCTCGCTGTCAAGTTGTACACTAAGACGGGCTAGGACAGGGTCATGCAACTCTAACAGCAGAGATTCAACACCAGCTTGCATTATAGCAGCCTCCTTAATCACAGCTCCACAAGCATCCCGAGTTCTTCCATCCCCATCGTCATGCTGCATAACTCTGCTTCTCTTTCTCTTCATCCACTCGTCCAACTCTCGACACCTACTGATCAGGTCTTCGTGCTGTGCTCTCTTCGTTATCAAAAGCCTTGTTTCTGCAAACAGCTGCATAAACGAGCGCCATTCCTGATCAGCACAGTTCAAGCTCTGCAAAATAGCTTGTGCTTCGGGATGGTGACGTTGAACCAGCTCAGAACCTGAGTCCTTCAAGCTTTGGAAAACATTAGCGCGCCCTCCAAGCTTCAACTCAAGACCGTATAGATCCATACGAAAATGTTTCAACTCCTTTGGCGTTCCGCATTGAAGACATCTGATGAGTTCAGAGCTCGCGCTTACCCAAGCAGACATTTCTGTATACATTGCATTAAATGATTGGAATGCAAGCGACGACTCTAAAATCCCAAGCTTCCACTCATACGTACGACGCACATTCATCGCTAGATTTTCGATTTCCAACATTCTCTTTTCAACATTCTGCAGCGAATAAGCTGCGTTGCTATCTTCAGATGGGGCGCTCTACGAGAAAAAGAAGCCAGGCATTTTCTTGTAAAGAGAAGTCATATTGAGCCGTGCAGAACTAGGAACGTTGACTAAGGAGCCTAGAAACATGATGGCAGCAATTGTTTTTTTTTTTTTGAGGTAATAGAACGCTTGCCTTGCCGGAAGCACGCAGCTGAGTCAGTTTTTGAATCTTTTGCTGCAGATCATAGAGATCGTTAAGTCCACAATTTTCAATTTGCACATCATCCTTCACGCAACGAAACTTCTGTAACAGGATCTATAACAAATAAGATTCAATCAAATTGAAAGGATATTTGCTCGCTTAAGAGGAAAAGATTAAGATGGATATTAATTGCTGTTTAAATTACTCACCGCTGCTATCAAATAAGTTTAGTAACAATAATTCCGCAATAAATTAAGGGAGGCGCAGACTGCGTATTATTTTTTTAAAAATAACTTATTCTTGTATGCAGAGGTGCCATAGGCACGATCATCCAGCATTGGTTTGCAGGCTATCTTTACTCGATAAAGTGACTGCCCAGAACACATAAAATCTAGCTGTCCAAAAGGCTTCCCAATATTAAAACACGTTGGTGTAGGATAAATACAGATTAACTAAAAAATTTTCTTGTGAGGCGGTGCACTCGAGGTCTCCAGGGGTTTCGAGTTCTTAATGGGACTCCAAGCAGTTGCTTGGCCAGTTAAGACTCCAACCAAAGGTCTCTGACGAGTCCCTTGACCAGGACGAAACGCACGTAAGACTAACCATTTGATTAACTAAAAATTATTTTTATAAATATTAACTTAACAGCAAGTCAAGATCTAAAATTACGCTTGCATGACACTTGCATCTACCGCAAGTGCAACAGTAAAAACTGCAATCCAACCCGTCTTAATTAGAACTCAGAATCAAAGTATGGGAATTCATTAATATCTTTGCTATTCTGATCACTTCGAATCATAGGAACTATAATATATATATATATATATATATATATATATATATATATATATATATATATAATAAAGCGATAATCGAAACTCCAAAGTGATTTCAAACCTCAGTCTCGTGCACATCTTTCCCTCCCGAAACGTGCTCTTTCGAGTACGCAATTTTCTCATTTAATAGCGATTCCATTTCGTCAGCTTCACGATGAAACTAAAATCGAAGTTTAAAACATACATTCTTAAGGCGTGCAGACGCTAGCAAGACTTAGCTGGCATAACTTCACACCAGAATCCCTGACATATCGCCATAACACTTAGGTTCTGAATCTTTCAACCTGTTCTTTGTGTACTGCATAACATACCAAAGTGGATGATAAACATAACTGAATAATGAAAATAGGATATAAGCATATCGGAGTAATGAAAATATGATCATAAGCATATCCGAAAGGTGAAGTTAGATTGCCATACCTGGAGGATAAATCGCGTCAAATCGAGCAGCTCGCTTTTCTGCTTAAAAGCGTCTTCTAACCTGACAACATGTTGACTGAGATCATGGAGTACAGTTTTGACACGAATATCAAGGGGAAGCTCATTGTTCTGAAGACATTTTCCCCGTAAGTAAAGATCTTCGCAACGCGCCCTGAATAGATTTAACTCCGACGCAAGCCCACAAAACTAAAACATTAAACACAAGGGAAAAAAGGAAAGAACTGAATCAGGATAATGACATAACATAAGAATGACATTGTAAGCTAGACAAAGAATGACCCTTGCAGAATAAAAATGAAATCTTACAAGGCGAACAACAGCAAGGGAAAAGTAAAGCAGAACGTAAGAAGAGCAAACAAATGAACAAGAAAAACAAGGTAGGAGGTAAAGGTCAGGCTGCGGATGCTACAAGCAATTGAAATATTTTTATCCCCGGTGAATTCTAGCCATGCTGCTTGAGCATCAAGCAATAGGCAGCTACTGAGATGGTTTGCAAGACCTTCTCGTATGCTGACATCAGCTGACCATTATCCAGTCACGCCTTCATATGCATGTTTACATGAATGGATGCATGATCAACGGATCAACGGGTAGGAAAAAGATTTCTAAGTGTCGAAGTCGTTATTTAATGAATATATGAGTTAGTCAGTGTAACAAGTGGTTAAGGGCAAAGTGAATGGTCTTTGCACCCATACTCTGGAATATCAAAGTGGGAGATGATACATACTTTTGACCATTTCTAGCATTTCCTTACGTAAGATTCAGAAATCAACTATCAATATGGACCTCGAATTTCGTTTGCGAGGCTTTAAATAAATCGACCAACCCAGAGAAATTACTCCAACATAAAAATCTTACTGGCGTCCTTTCTCGATCATCAAGTTAAACAGGTTTAAAATCAAAACATACTTTATTTCATGTTACTACTTTCTTTGATTTTTCTAATAGGTTAAGGTCCATCGTCTGTGGAAAAGTAACCATCAAACAATTTTCGTGCCATATTTCCAAAAGACGGAAAGTATATTTTCCAAAAGTTCGTCATGCAACAGATTTTTGAAGCACCATGTTCGCTCTGGAATTCCAGGCATGCTGTTTGAAAGGACAAGCAGAATAACCGATAAAGGGTATAAGCCGATTAGTAATACCACGTTTCATTGTGCAGATTGCGAACGGTTTTTTAGACTTTCAAACATTCTCAATTGCCGCTAAGGGGAGCCTACGTAGCAAGCAATGATATCATTTTAAAAAATATCGATGGAAAATCATTTTTTTGATGATACCATGCTAATAATTCGCCGTTTGATTCTTCCATATTTAGCTCATGTACATATCCTTGCTTCGGTTCGGTTTACAAACCAAACTTTAGCCTAGAGATGATAAGGGTAGCTTCTCTTAAGATACTACCAAAACGTGTGGTTCTTCTCCTTTGGAGAGAATACTGCAGGGTTTCATACATAGAGAGGTCTACAAGGGTATGAATCGCAGGAGAACAAATACAATGAAAGAATAAAAACAAGCATAGAAACCTTTTCCCTAAGCTTCTTTAAAGACAAGCCATCCTTGCGTCCGGCGACATCAAAAGATTTAGTGCGCTCTATGATATTGCTGCTCGCATCTAGTTCTTCCTTCACCGCGGAGAAAAATCTATGTTCTACTTTATATTTCTCCAAGCTCATCAACTTTAATTTCCCGACGTTTTCCACCTCCTAATAATGTAAATGCAACTCATAGCAAAGGAAAAAAGTAAGAATTAGAACAAGAATGAGATCTTCAAATAACAATCGCGCATAACAGAGTAGGCACGATAGAAAACCCAAAAGATGCTCCGATCAAATCGAATTTATAAATATTGCATTGTATACTTAAATGTATCAATAGACCAGGTATAGTCAATTTAAATGTATTACGTACAACTTGCGCTTTTGAAATGACTTCAGAAAGATAAAATGATCTTGACGCTATTTACGTCGACATAACCAACAGCACATGTAACAATGCTGAGTAAATAGACATTCTCGCAAGCATACTCCTAACATATCTAGTCATGGCAGCATTAAAAAATTATTTAAAACACGCACAAAAAATGACGTAAAAAGATGACGTCCACCTAACCTTGGCAGTCACATCGAGGTTGTTCAACTGTTCAAAAAATGGGCTGTCTGATATTCTGAAACCTTGCTTGAGTGCCAACTCCTCAACAACTCTTTTAACGTTTTGAATATTTTCACATTTTATTGTTAGCATCGACATATCCAGTTTGTGTTTCTCGAGCACCAAATCAAAGTCAATCGAACAATTAGAAAAATCATCAGGTCGAGAGAATTCTTCCTAAAGACAAAAGAATAGCACCGGATTCAAGAAAACAACATTGCGAACTTCAAACAAACGTGATCATACGAGTTGAAAAAGAACAGTGAACATTCTCACTAATCAGATACGAACCACTCATGGAAATAATTATATTTACGGTTTTACAATCAACCTACAGAGAACTTTCAAGCACTTGTAAACCACGAGCCTTACCTTAAAGTAAGAGACGTCGTGAAGGAGCAGGTCAATTTTTTTCATCACCACACAACTTTCACTTATCGATGCCAATGCTTTCGTGCGCTCAGACAGTTTCGACTGTAAATTTATCCATGCTTCCTTGACCAGTTGAAACCTGCATCAAGACCACCAATATAACTTGAAACAGCGAATCAGGCGGTAAATTTATGCTCGGTCAATAAAATTTGTTATTGCAAGAGCAACTTTGCGTAGAATGAGCAGTTTAAAACAACTACGGAAACAAAGCTTACCATTCACTAATGGATCTATAAGTTTAGCCAGGAGAATGCTCTTACCTCTCGGAAATAACCGATACTCCAAAGTAACTATTGCCGAGCAAGAAGCTCACTATGCTTTCGAGCTTGTCTATTCTGGATGCCTAGAAAGGCATAGAAAAATGTTAATGACGGTCTAAACGTTTCTCGCAAATTAAAGATAGTTTTAAGAGCTAAATGGACAAGTTACCTATCGTGAAAAACAAAAACATGATCCTTAAAGGTCTGCCCAAAGTATTTGCTCCTACTAACGTACATTAATGATTTCAAAGATAGAAAACTATACAACTGCCCTAATAAATTGCTAAATTATTGATCAACAAAAAAGGACATATGCAGCTCCAGAACTTCGTTTGCTTGCGAAGAAGGCAACTCTCGAACTATTTGGAAATACAAGCAAAAAATTTCTCATAAATGCAAGAAATGAATACTGTTGAAAGATTTCTAGCACGAACGACAACAGCAGCGAGATGAGCAGTGCTACATGTACGCTTCAAGTATGTTACCATATTGTTGATAATACAAATGATTTCAACCTCCCAAATTAAGCGGCCCTTTTGATTGATAACTAAAGAACTTGTGCCCTGAGCAGTGCTGGACAGAAATCTAGCGCAGTTGACTATCTGTGAGACAAGAGCGACACTGACCCGAGCATTAACATCAGTGACAATCGACTGGTGACGCTGCATTAGAGCTTCAATACCACTGACAGCACTACTATCGATGCTTTGCTCAGCATATAAAATGCGGTTCACATCCGTCAGCCATGCTTCAATCAATGAGGCCTAAAATGTGGCGGATATAACTGAACTCATGAAAAGATCACCAATTTAAAAAAAAGCTAAAATGTCGTTACGTCAAAATTACGATAGACTCAAATAGAAGTACCTGTATGACAGTAACCGAAATTGCCGACTAAAAAAGCAATTAATATAAGCAGACACCACCTAGGCATATTAACGAACCACCTTTCGCTGAAAGTTTCCAAAAGCCTTCGACAACTTCTCCTGTCTAAAATCACAAACAATAAAAAGATAGCAAAAGGGACCTTAAATACAAAAAATACACAGGGTAAAGATTGGCTACTTTAGAGTAAACCTTAAAGCGGTCTCTTACTTTCCAGGCCCCATGTTGCCACGGAGGCTCATTTTCCCACTGCAAGAAGAAAATAAACCTAGCCCTAAACAGATTACTGTTTCAAACAAATTTGAACCAAATCACTTTTGAGGTCAAACGTGGATGCAAAACCGAGATTACCTAGACAATTCCGCTCTCAACATTAACCCATGGTCGTGCTCAGCTAACTCCATTTTCTTCCAACTTGAATTGATCATGTTCAAAGTTAGGTCTTCTGGTGGAGAATACGCCTGAAATCCATGGCTAGCCAAGGATGCTTGCACGTTGAAAAACAATTCTTCTATGTCTAATCGGCTACCACTCCTAGAACAAGATAGCAAATTAATGTCACAGTCTGTGATAAAAATTCAATACACCATTACATCAATTACTGAACAAGCGCTTCTAATACATGAGTCGGATGTTCATAACTTACTTTGTGGGCTTCTCGATGGTCCTAAAAGCCTTGAAGATGTCTTGCTGCTCCGTCAAGCCACGTATCGACTCCGCAACCGGTCCACGAAGATACCTTATTTTGCTATCAATCCAAGCAAGCATTTCCGTAACTTGGCACTTGTAGCTATTTTTCATCTTGTCGATGTTGAATAGGCCAAGCAGGAACTGGAAAAAAAAAACAGTCTTCAACGTAAGAATAACACAAATACATTCAGCTATTTGATGGTATAATTATGCAAGTTGCTATTACAGTGACCAACCTAAATTTAAAATAAGCATAATTTACTGATACCTTTAAAAAAAAACTACATATAATCGCGCAAGGTCTGCGCGATTTGCAAGGTCACCTTTTAAGCGCACAAGGCACTTCATAAACAAACCAATCATTAAAAGCACAAACGAGTTATGAAGGGCACCTTGTTCAACCTCTTCCCATTCGTTTGTCCGTACTTGGCTTTCGCAAAGCACTGATACAGCATGGCAATATACAGCATAACGGACTTCTCATCTGGTCGTGGTACATCAATATCTGTCAATGAAGCAAAAATAAAAATCATATGAGATCGTAAAACTAACAAGAAATGAACTAAAAACCACTATTAGTAGGGGGCAACATGGAAACCACGAAACCATTATTCTGAAATACACGTGGACAGGCTTAAAACAGAGAGAGTTCCGAAGGGAGTGCAAGGCTCTTTACGAGATAGTTTAACACGAGTGATGCCCAATTCATACTTCGGAGACGCTTTACGCATGACGCAATTTTTATCCCACTGGTTTGCTCTGGTATGTGCGC
>QQSS02179207.1:0-14543 GCA_003687565.2 Craspedacusta sowerbii
CTTTTGCTCACATACGTTACAAACACATTTGGAGCCATCCCAATTTTTTATATTTAGCTTGAAAAGACTTTCATTCGCACTGGACTTAATATGCTCTGGAACCTATGTCTGTCAGTGGGACTCAATTAATATCTTGCGTTATAGTGAGACTTGATTGCGGTAAGGATTTTCTGTATGCTGAGTTTTTCCTAATGCAATCATGCTGTCGGTTTTTTATGTCGAGACATGTCTTTCTTTGCCGATGTGCGGTAATTATCTGTTTTAAAATCGAGTAAAAAAGTTGTTAAGGAAGTACACAGGTGGTGGTTTTAATCATTCGAAAATTGTGAATATCCCTGAATTTTGGTTGGGTGCGGATTTCGTTCCCAGCGTTTCTATGTGTGTACATGTTTCCATCATTTCGTAGACCGTTATCTCAAACTCGTAATTTACCTTTTTCTGTTCGGGAGTACTCCAATGACTAATGCAGTGTATCAGTGGGCCTTTTTTCTTTTTTGGAGCTTTGCACTCTTGACAAGTTCTAACATTAGAGGAATATTCAGACGAATCAATAAAGAGCAAGAATAGCATGTGCTGCGCGTTGCGTCCATGCCACCGTTTATGTCCATATTACTGGTTGTGTCCAAACTAGAAGTAGCAGCGCCGAGTCTCTGCGATAGAGCGATAGAGTTCTGTAAGGGTAAGGTCCACTAAGACTCGTATAATGCACCGACCTATTCTACCTACGATATCCATCATATAACTGGCGTAGGGTCGCAAATCATTTGGCGGCTGCTTTTTGTATCTGCTTTGTGCGTCCATGTTTGGCGCGAACAAATTCGTTTCAACAAGTCTGGCAGATTTTGTTGCTATACCGCTGGCGGCACGCATAGAGATCAGGGTGTTAATGATGCTTCTAAATGCTGCGATCGCTAGCGTGTATGTATGGGTTACTCTAGGAATGTACTGAACCGTCGTTTCGATGACCATTGCTCAGATGTGTTACACCATATAAACCAAAGGAATCTTGCCACCCACTACGGTCGTAGTTTCCACACTGCTACTGTCGTAATAGCCTTGTGATTAATCTACCGACTCTACATTAAACCGACAGAATTTGTAAAAAAGTAACCGTTCGATTACTGCTTTAAGGTAATTCTGCCTTTCATATGTTTATGCCCCATCGCCACCACACAGTAAATTGGATGCGTTCTTCGAAATTAGAAACATTTAAGTATGATTGAAACGGATATCTATAAAAGACCGAATGCTCTAAGCTAATGAAAGCGTGTTGACAAAAGCAAAGATTTGGAAATTAATAAAACGTTTTATATGTAACCTGCGCACCGCTTCCTAGGGCAGCCAGTCAATCTCTTACCATCCGCGAGCTCCCCGTAGAGCATTCCTGTAGGCAGCCGAGACGCAGGGGCATTCCTATGACATGATGGACCCATGGAAGTTGCTTTTCAAATTTTAGGTACTCGGCAGAGTTAATCCCAGCCTTGTTTAAGATGTCAGTGAGAGGAATTTTTTGCCGCCACCAAATGCCTAAGATTCTTCGCTGACAGTGGGGATGAAACGAGATCAAGGACCCATATGTGACCCCGGTTTATGTCTCACGTGTAGCAATGTGGAGATGCCTGCATGGCGACCATTGTTGCTATGGAAAGGCTGCGATTCCGAACCACCCTGTGGGAGAGTCAACCAATGGCGCTGAAAGCTGCCTTTCAACGGTTTTCTATTTCAATGCTTATATTGCAGCTGTCGGACAGTGCCCTGCCAAGGTATCCAAAGGTCAAATAGACAGGCAACGATACAACTGTTACTAAGAAGGTATGCAACTCAGACATTGGATGCGCAGCATATGATGGAACTTCAGTTTTCTTTAGAGTTGATGTTCAGGCCAGCTCGGGTGCAAGAGGCTGCAAGTCAGTTGGCCACTATGGGGGCCGCCTTCAGTGCGGGCTGCGATGGTTGGGTCGTCGACGTGCGAAAGTTCAATTAACGTTTTACGAAAAATTTGGTTTCATTCTTCAAGTCTGAGAAAGTTAACAAGACTGCTATCAAGACGATAATTCATCGGAGTGCCTGCGTCTGGGGCCAAATTTTTCCAAAACACTGGCGTTAAAACTAATAAAAAGAGTTTGAATATAACGGATACAGGACGAACCATGCCTTACTCCAACAGCTATGTTGAAAGGGTCAGACCAGCTAAGAGGACCCTTGGTTTCATGTGAGCGTGAGCCTTTGTGATGTCAATAAAAGCAAGGAAAAAGCTTCTGCTGTTATTCTCCACATTTTTTTGTAATAACCTCGTAACAAAGGTCGTTTCGATGGCACTGCATTCTTGCCTAAAACCACATTGAGATCTTCTGATGTTCTGCCCAGAGCTCCCGAATCCCGTCGTGATCTTCAGCTTGCTGCCGTCGTTCGACCTCACTGGTTGGATCGTAATCTTGCTGGTTCCGAAAGCAGCTTCTGCGACTTGGCAGAATTTCTAGGCGTCATTTTTGTTTTCATAGTTTGGTAGTTCCTGGGCCTTTTAACGTCCTCGACTGTTCCCATTGGATGGAGTTCATTTTGCAATCGTTCAGGAACCTGTTTCAGCTTGCTTTGGAGTTCAACAGAATTCGGATTTCGCATTATCGCAGCGTGATCTTCATGCTAGCTTTAGAGCAGCTTTTAAATTTCCGTATTGTTCTCGTCAAACTAGTCTTGATGACTTTTGGATGAATAACCAAGCGCCACAGATTCATGATGCGAACGCTGAAGTTGCGTCATTCTTCCCTAAGCGAAGGTGCAGTGGATGTGGCCGCATCGGAGCACAGAGCGTCATAGATCTCCCAACGCAAGCTGCTCTCACTTCTGCACTTTTGCATACACGAACATTAAGGCGCTTACCCGGCGAGGAGGTGAAGGAACAGCTGGAAGATGGAGATTACCATCCTGTGGTCGGTATAGCACTCCGCGCATCGCATGGCTCTCACAACTTGTACATCGCCAACGTCTCTCAACCTGTTGATTTGGTATTCTGGCAGTTACCGATGCCTCGATCGGGGATGGCTCTATGCTGCTTTTTACTGATTATCGTTGAGGTTGCCGATCCCGTGCTTACCTATCAACTCTTCCAAAACACGTGATTTGATCCAGCTCGCGCAAGAAATTCGACAAGAATGAACAGCTTATCTTGAGGTGCTATGGATTGCAAAGTGGCGTAAATATAATTGCTTCGCTTTGCACGAGTAGAGGCAGAATGACAGCCGCTTTTTATCAACAAACCAAGTCTCTCTAATAAACTGTACGATCACTCTTTACATACTCACTGCTTACGTTACATAATCTAGGCCATAGCATGCGTTGCCTAGCACCTTTAGCTGTACAACCAACCAACACATCCAAAATACAATAGCTTCAGCATCACACTAAGTTATATAACGCGAACTACACAACATTAATACCAGTCAGACGGGGAATAATAAGCTTATGCAACTAACAGGCTGGTATAGTCTAGTTGTCCTATGGTTATCTCCACAACACCACTCCCGCAACTTTGCGACACAGAGCTGTCGTCGCTTTTTGATTTTTGGGCTTGAGTCGTTTGGATCGCCGCGGATTGTCTCTCGTATATCCACCCGGTGGACTTCGACCATTCTTGCCTTTGGACACACAATTGCTTCGGTTGCTAATTTGGGTCTGGCATTTCATGGGTGGAGAGTCACTTGTCTTCATTGGAAACTTTTCTGTCAACACCTCTCCTGGATCGTCGTCCTCAGCCGTGCCCAAAACGTGGACGCGCATGTTGAATGCGACGTCCCCATACTGGTCCTCTGGGGTAGATTCGTACATTCACGCACCTCGTGCCCAGAACTTTGACAACCGTCGCTACAGCCCATCTAGGATCTTTGTCTCCACGCGGGCCGTAGTACAAGGCATGGCACGGCATTCCCACACGGCACTCTATTGCCTTTTTGATCCGCGTCATAGTTGCTCGCTTCTCAGCTTTCTGACTCTTCAGGGCAGGTCTGACTTGCTTGCCTTGGGCAATGTGAGCAGGTGAAGGCATTAAGGTGTCAGTTTGCTGCGAATGCAACGTCCATTAAGCAGCTCGCGAGGCGAGTATCCAGACTCTAATGGCCTCCTGCGATACTGCATTAAAAATTCCTGAGGAGCGGCTTTGGGAGGCAGGGAAGACTTCTTAATCGCGTTCTTGAATGTCTGGACCATTCTTGCCGCGGCGCCGTTTGTTGCAGAGTGATACGGTGCGCCAGTCAGATGAACTTTTACGCGGTCTTTGTACCATAACTGAAACTCCGCGGAATGGAATGTTGCCGCATTGTCAGTAACTATGGCATATGGGTATCCGAAATGCGCAAAGTCCTCTTCCAAAATTTCCATAGTTGCCTTAGCGTACGTTGAACTCGTTGCGTGTAGGCTCGGGTACTTGGAGTATGCATCAACGGTGACCAACCACTTGCGTTCCATAAAGTTGACAGCGTGGTCAACATGCAAACGGCTCCATGGCTTTTCTGGCAACATCCACGGGTGATTTGGAGGTTTTTCAGGTATGTTGCGTTGCTTGGCACATGAACCGCATTGCTGACACTGTTTCCTAATGTCTTCGTCAATGCCGAGCCAATACACAGCTGTGCGCGCCAGCTGCATTATCTGCTGGACCCTTAAGTGTCCCAGGTGCAGAATACTTAGCACTTCTTTCCTGAGACTTGCTGGTACAACGACTCTAGCCCCATAAAGCAGGCATCCGTTTGTTGATGAGAGCTAGTCAGCAATCTGGAAGAAATCACTCACTGAATAACACGTGCTATCTCCTTTCTGTGAGTTCTTGACCTGAGGCCAGCGTTCACTCACGTATCGCATCACCTGAGCAATTACTGGATCTTTTACTGACTCCTTCATGATAATTTGAGGATCCAGCGGCTTCAGTTGCTGTGAGATCGTTCTTATCAAACAGACAACGTCTATGTCATCTCTGTCCTCCTTTCCGTCAAATTCTCTGTCTTGGTCTGCCGGTTAACGGCTAAGAGCATCAGCATTCCCATGCTTCTTTGTCTTTCGATACTCGATATTGTAGTCGTACTTACTTACAATCAGTGCCCATCTTGCTATTCGGTTGGCAGCCAGCGCAGAAACAGGCTTGTTCGGCCCGAAAATCGCCAGCGGAGGCTTGTGATCAGTAATTAAGATTTCTACCATAGAGGAATTGGTGAAAGTTATCCAATCCATATACGATTGCCAGCGCTTCCTTTTGGATCGGGCTGTAACGGCCCTGGGCAGGCGTGAGAGTCTTCGAAGAATCCACAATCGGTCTTTTGCTTCCGTCAGCACAACGGTAGAACAATACTGCTCCGATTCCGACATTTAACTCGTCGCATGATATTCCGACCTGCATGGCCGGATCAAAATGTGCGAGCACGGTTTCTTCGCACAGCATTTGCTTTAGCGTCTCGAAAGCTTTTGCCCTTTAGCAATCCGCCACGGGATAGTGTGTGTCCCAAATATTCCACGGAAGGTTTTGCGAACTCCCACTTCTCTAATCGACATCGTAATCCGCGTTCCCGCCGTCGCGTCAGTAGTGCTCTCAAATTTTGGACCTGCTCCTTTGAATTCGCTCCACTGAGTAAAATGCCATTTATATATACCGCTACACCACGCAGAAATCCAGGAGCCGAGGTAATCTCAAACGGCAATCTTTGCTGCAACAGAACGCCGCGCTGGGTGCTCAATGCAAGTTTCTTTGACTCTCCGGAGTCAGTCTTACTTGATTATAAACATCTGCTAAATCAATTTTTGTAAACCCGAATCCACCACTAAGTTTCCTCGTCAGCTGTCAGGGCAGTGGAATTCTCTGTCGGTGCAACTCCAACTGACTATTCACAGTAACCGAGTAGTCGCCACATATTCGAACTCTGCCTTTCTCTTGGCCAGGTAGTAGCGCCTTGTGGATGGGAACTACCGGCGTACCATATTCGTTGAATTGCACAGGTTTCCATATCTGTTTTGCTATTTCTTCAGCTATTGCGTCATTAACATCCTCCTGAAGGGTGAGGGGCAATTACCTCGGCTTGCAGAATTTGGCTTGGCAGAATCCTTAAATCGCACTTCGAGTTCAAAATCTTTCCAGCATCCAAGTTCTGGCTTGAAAACTTTGGCGAATTCCTCACACGCTTTTCGGCATTCGCGCTACAGATCCACATCTTGTATCAAATGGTCGAATACGGCATTAACTTGACCAGGCAATTGCTCCGACATAGCATTATGCTGAACAATGCCCAGCATGCGATTAACGTCGATTCCCATCGATATGATGCTCTCGCGTGCAAGTATGTTGAGTCCTGGTATTCTCACAACGTTCAGTGGTAGCTTGTGGGTCTCCATTCGATCGCCCTCACAGACCCCTGCTTCTGTCATAAAAATTCCAATGAACGATAACGGAGATGCATCCGCTACCTCGTAAACATAGTCCACGCTTTGAAGATTCGGTCTACCAAATGTTTTCGGAACAGAATTTCACCTGCGCCGGTGTCAACCTTGAACTTGAACTTTCTCCCATTCAAGTCGATAGGCAACTTCAGCTGCGGAATCTTTTTCTGCGGAAAAAACGAGCGAATTGGACGTCTTGTTATTGGTTTCACTGCAATGTCTGCTTCCTTCTTTTTGCATGCTGCCTGAATGTGACCCTTTTTTGTGCAGTGGCGGCACGTGTTCTCGTTAAAAGGGCATCTTTCTGCAAAGTGGTCTTGCTTGCCGCAGCGAAAACACGTGTTCGGGCTTTCACCGGCTTGGCCTGATGGCTAAAAAGGTTTCTTTCTGTTTTGAACTTTGTGTAGGTCGATCGCTTTGGTACTATACACGGTTTCCTTATCTACCTTGGGCGCTTCCTCGATTTCAGGTGCCATCCTTACCACATGTTCAAACGTAAGGTCTGTGTCTTTTACTTTGAACAGGGACTTCAAAATCGCTTCATTGTTCACGGAGCACATAACAATTAACAACAAACAATTACACATAACAATTATCATAAAACGTGTCCAGAGTAACATCATAAGAGCAAGAGTTGACACGTTAACGCTAAGGACAGGCTTGAAGCGTCCTTTAGAGAGCTGAATCCGTAGCGACATCAAACTATTATTTGTTTCAAGGTTGTGTCGGTTATGAAAGGAATCTGGCTGTTACAATCGGGTGGTTAAAAACGTTAGCTATATTTGTAAGATTATGTATTTAACCTGAGATGCCACAGTAGTACAAATACCTAATAATGTTTTAGGAGGCTCTTCTACCCAAATTAGCTTTGCTAAGATAATCCTTCCTTCTCAATGAGCTACACAACACGCTTATCTTGCTGGAGTTATCGTTTAGCTTGCTTTTTGGGAGAAGTAAAATTGTTGTTGTTGTTACGAGTAGCAAACCCAACGCAATTAATTTGCTTAACGTTGGAAACCCCTTTGCAAAAGAGTGTGTATGCTTCCCTAACTGCGGTGAGATATCCTACGTCTGCTAGTTGGGTCTCCGACAACGTAGCTATGTCAATTCTGTACCCACGAACCATAGCAACACTGAATGCGGTTTAGCGAGGAGACTGATCAGCTGTACGGTACGGGTGTTCCACGTTGCAAAGTTTAAAGATTTATGAATAGATTTTTTTCTTGACCTCTTTGCAGAGATGCCAAACGGGTGCAGCTACCCGTCATCATATCTAGGCCCCTCCTCATGCTAGCCAAACTTTGCGGTTCCTAAAGAGGGCTGCTCGGTCACTCTGGTAGCTGCCGCAGGGGTCTTCTGTTACATAAGCGTAGTAATTGCGCTCGCCAGAGACAGTGTTATTGCGACCTTAAGGATTGGCGAATCAGTCTTTTCTACATGATATGGGTACTGCCTTTTTATAATTCCATGGACTGCTTTAAAATTTCAAGGTACGTCGCACGATACTCTTCGGCAACCAACAGCATTGCGCCGTACCACTGGGATTCCCAAAGGCATCATACAATCCTTCAGGGATCCTTTTAAGATGGTACTATATCTTGGAAGTCTTTCCCGGGCATCATAAGTGCATAAAAAAGCATCTATGATGGTCTAGTTGACTCCCACAACATATGCCTGCCTGGCTCTGGGATTAGCTGGAGCAAGTAAAATAAGTAGGATATACGAACTGCCAAAACAGTGATTCAGATTAATTGCTTTCTCTGATTATGACACACCGTCTTTGAGCTTATTTTCACGGCGTGAAATACCAAGACTTGAAGAATTAATCAGACTGAACTCCTACTTTTTAAAAATGCTTGAATGGCAAACATGGATCACAAACTGCCTAAATTATTTGATAAATTCTTTCACTATCGTTCTTCAAACGCAGGCACTAGGTCAAGCGAAGTAAAAAAGCTTTCCCTACCTACTATATGCCCTGCGAAGTATGGGTCAGGTAACGTAAAATACACGGATGCCGCGCTCTTTAATTAACATTTCGAGTTAATTCAAAAATTTACCAATCAAAAACTTGCCTTCACGAATGATTTAAGTACCCTGTTACTTGCTGCTTATACATAGCGTTATATCTTGTGTCGGTTCTTTTATACTAAGCAATTTATTTGTATTCAGTTATTACTTGGGTTTTGGGCAAGTTCTGTAATGAGAGAAGAAACGTAGTTTATATATCCCTGTCGATGTCATTTTATATCTCAGTTACCTCCTTTTGTCATGGCCGCATATGCACACATGCATTTGTTTATACATATATGTATTTCATTTTTCCGGCTCATGTACACTACCCCCGGGGGAAATTTATTATAAATCACATTGAAACAAGGAAGCAAAGTGGATGTGGAATGTCACACGCAGCATTTCCTGCCACGGTAACTGCTGGAAACAGATTCATTCCTTAGTTGACGGCCATGTTAATGTTGGGTAATGAAATTAATAGAATTTATTAGCAACTCTGGTTATATGCTTTTAAGTGCTAGTCTTTTAGTTCAATTATCTGTGCTAGATCGCAAATGCAATTTTCTCTGTAAATTGAATAAAGCTAATAGCACTTTGAAGGTTCTGTAGTGCAAACCTACCAAAGTGCTGCATTACTAGCATTGTGTTACTAGCATACCATACTTTTACTAGTCATACTATACTCTACCGGCGTTGCTACTTAAATTCGGATGTGGAAGGCTATTGTTTATTATTAATTGTAGTTGAGTGAGCATTAACATAGTGGCCAGACAAAACATGCGATGAAACCTGTGCCTAATTGTTGTCCTGTTACAGGAACATGTTTGGCCAGTTAACCGATCAAGAGTTGTAATTGGGTTTTATTGGATCATACAAGAAGAGTTTTTGGGCGTGCATGTGTAACATACTCAGTTAGTACTTGCATTTGACTTCATCCCAGTAGTTTAAGAGAATGTGGAGTGCTTTCAAGACGTTTTGTCGATGCTTAAAGTTTTGATGTATTGCACGGTGCTTTACTCCGGTTATCCTTAATTTAGTTCCCCTGCATTTCAGTATGAAGATTCACAATAGGAAATGGCAGGATATAGTTGATTTAGCTACAATTTTAGTTGTACTTGTTTATTCGAAGCCTGGTAAGTTCAGAAAATTAGTTGAGGTTTTGCCATCCAGTCATTGATGTGGTAAAATTTTCGTTCTATAATTTATTGTAGTAAATCACTTTGAATTTGTAGAGTTAAGTTGTGATTAGTCACAAGGGATTGCATAAAAAGCTGTGATTACCAAACCATCTTGTGTGGCACTAGAATTTTTGGCCAGTATTTATTGTGATGCTATTTTGTTGGCTTGTCAAAGCCTTTCTGTTCCACGTTGCATCTTTTTGCATTGCCTGCAGGATTCTGCTCCAAATTTGGTGATAAAATTTACAAAACAATTGGAAGCTACCAGCCATGTGTGCTACTTACGAATGCCACTCATCAAGTTGGTTGCACATGTGAGTAGCCTAAGCTGATGTATATGATTATCATATTTGACAGTGTTCAATGCATTTTTCAACTTACACATATTGGTTTTAGAATATAATCTTGCACAGAATTAGGGCCCATTCTCCGAGTGGTCTTGTATGTGGTTTTCTTTTCCTTGAACAGTTACTGCTGTGCATACATTTTTAGCTGATATTCTTTTTAATTAAAAGCTAAAATAAATGGAAACATTGGAGTTGTGCATGTTATACGAGAAGAGCAGCATTTGGAATGGTTGATCAAGAATGGCCAGCATTCTCCATACATACCATTGTTGACTGCAGCTATGTTTACAGAGTGAGATATATTATTGTTTAATTCAAGAGTATCTGTTCTTGGGCATAAGAAGTAAGCAGTTTGAGTAAGCCTTGTGAGAGTTCATGGTGGCAAGTTCTTAGCATTCTTAGCTAAGTTAAGCATTCTTTGCTGGTGGTACATACTGAGCTGCTGTTAATATGCTCCAGTTCAATAGATGTTCTCCTTTTATGTACACTGACATTGATTTTTTCAGGGACATTATGAGCCGATTGATGAAATCTGGAAAAATATCTGGGGCTTTAGTGGCGCACATTAGTACAAGTATAAAACCGGATGGTTAGTTAGTTTTATCTTTCATTTGTAAATTGGGTGCTACTAGGCATGTTTGATTTTGTGTCTTTTATATGCCAGTGATAATATTCTTTTCAGGCGTCTGATATTGCATGCGTTCATGCCTATTTTAGAGCATTTTTATGGTCCTAATGATTTTGATTTTTCCTAACGATTGAGATTACTCCTGCAGATTGAATTTGCTTAACTGTCGCATAATGGAATAAAACTTTTGTTTTTTCAGAATTTTCTCCAGACACAACCTGTCCAGAGGATAAGTTTGGTCAGTATTTACATACTTGGTTCAATATGGTTAGGATTGAGGTTTTGGTACATTTTGTCAGGCATGGATTGTTGATTTGAAATTATGATTACTTTGCACAGCAATGTTAATTCTCACAAAGAAAAAAATTTAATTGCAACATGTTCATTAGGTCATAAACGTTTTGCTTGTTGTCCCTGCGCCTTAGTTTGTTTAAACTTTATTGTTAATGAAGGGCTATACTTTGAGGACGAAGAATACAAGAGTTGTAAAAAAGTGACCTGGAACCCATTGGTAAGGCTCTTTTTATAACGGTTAAGTGTCTCCCAGAGTTTCCTAAATTACGAATTCGTGTTGCAAGTTTTAATGCATGCTTAAAGTGTGTTTACTTTCTGTCATCTATATTTTGAATTGGCCTTTAGGGCAATGGGATGTCATTTGTGTATTACGGGGTGCCTATTTTTGCATTAACTAATGTCGAGGAAGTTGCTGCCATTGAAGAGGTTTGTCCACATGATTCTTGTGTGCCTATCTTAGTTTTAAGTTTGTTTGGTCTTCATCATACGAAGTTCAGAATGTTCTAGTTGCATGATATTTGTTTTGTATGATAGGTGCTATGGAGGACTATTTCACGTCAAATAAGTTGTGTATCAGCCCAATGCTTGTATTTAAAAGCTTTGTTTTAATGTTTTAAAACTTTAGTGCTTTAATAAACACAACAATGGTACGAATGCACGCTACCCGCTGTGTGCAGTGCAAATAAAGGATTTTATGTTTGCTGCCAAAGATACACCCACGTGCAGAAGAAAAACCGAAATGGCTAATCCCATACAAAGTAATTTTGGACGTTCTTTTGTGTTTCTTACTGTATTGTGTGGATTGCCTACGAAAGAAGTAATTGTGGATTACATGCAACTGAGCACAAGTTAAATTACGTTTTGCTCCGATATACCTTCTGGGACGTAGCGTCAAGAAGTAGCTAGCAATTCTCGGATATGTTTCTTTGTTGCATTTTGATAGGTGATTTCTAGAAATATTTCAGGAAGTACTTTCATACTTTCTGTGTTGTTCTAGGTACGTACTGTGATCCACTTGGGGACTATAACATTATGGGAACACTGTTTCCGGTAGTTAAGCCGCTAGAGCCTGATGAAGTGATTGTCGTTGCTGCGAGGGTAAGGCCAGCCAGTGGATTTAGGGTGCTGCGGCTTGCATTGAGCATTTTGGTTTGACTGATTCACTCTCATGTGGTTAGATTTCATGATTTTGCTCAACTATTAAACCTTTGTGATCAATCATCTGTCATGGAAGCCAGTGCATCGTACGGTTGTGGTAGCGCCTTGTAATCATTTTGGCTCCTCATTTATGAATTTTGAGTCCCCCTAGCTGTGCACGCAGGAGGTGCGAAGCTATCTTACCTGTCTAGTAGCCATCTGCTTTAATTTCAAGTTCCGGATTTTCATGAGATGGTAGGGCTCATCTACGTTTTAAGATTATGTAAGAGAGGATGTTTGTTTAGCTGGATTCAGCCGGGTTTTTCCATGATCTTTCGTACGGGGCCAACTCGGAAGTTACTGGAATAACAGCATTGCTTGCCGCAGCCTACGCTTTGGGAGACTACAAGAGAAAAACAGATGTGAGAAGGGATCTTTGTTTTTGCTTGGATGCTTGTTGTGCAATTGTTTTTTATCCTCTCCATTTTGCGCTTCTGTTCTGTTAAGTCGTTACTGTCGTATCTGTAAGCAGCTGCATGTCTTTATGCTATATTATATATACTATATACTATATATTGTATCGTGCCTTGCGAGGGACCGGAAATTTTAAAGAAATTTTGTGTGCTTGTGTAGTCGTGTTTTCCCTCGTTTATTTAGGCATCCCTCATTCCGCCGCTTAAACCTATTGTTTTCATGCTGCTTAACGGGGTAAGTCTCTCCTGCTATATTTTGTCTCAAGTATGGTCTCACTCATAGCTTTCTAACTTTAATCTCTCATTCTTCTACATTGTTTTTTTTTATGTGTGCACACACTTATACATACATTCTTATGCTTGTTTTGAAGTTTTACGCATCGAAAATTAGCGTATCTTTATGACTATTTAGGAAGTATGGGACTATATTGGCTCATCTAAGGTTGTCTATGACATGCTTCAGGGGAAATTTCCTCATAACAGCAAGGTGCGTTATTTCTGATGTTCCTTATTTGAGTGTAAGTTGGCTCGTTTTATCAATGCTGTTTGTGAAACTCTGTTCTGTACTAGTAGCACTACATGGTGTGTTAATGCTTTCGATTTGATTTATTACAACTTGTATTTGGTATAGTTTGTGTTTTTTTTTTAAATAATAGTCTGGATTTTAATGTTGTTCATGCCATTGCTTCGCATCGCATTTTTTTCTTCGTCTCAGCTCGCTAACTCGAGTGTGCCTGTGGACGAGGCGTACGTTAGTAGTATGAACTTGAGCAACATCGGTTACTTTCTTGAAGTAAGCCAGGTTGGCTTAAATGAAAACTGGACTGTGTGGCTTCATTCTGATCCTATATCTCAAAAAGACATTACGGTTCGGCTAAAGGTATGACTTGGCGTTGTTGATGATCAATTTTGTTGCTTGCTAAGTAATTCTTCCCTGTGGAATTACCCATATCTGACTATATTTGGACTATTGTCCAATGTCCACTAAAATAGTTTTAATAAGCAATGTGGACTTTTTTTTTCGAGCATTTGGCTTTCTGTTTTTTATGAGCGTTTGTTGCGATGGCAGATGTTTTCCGTAAGTCGTCTTGTATGATGTCGGTTATAGACGGATAATCTCGTCCAAGTGCTGCTTGCCGCAGCGGCGGACGAAGAACTGGACTTGCAGGTCGTTCCTCGCGAACACGAGCAGCCTCTGCCTCCTGCTTCCTTTCAAAGATTCCTCCGAGGCAGGCGCAATATCCCTGGCATTGTCCTTGCTGATCATGAACAGCAGTTTGCGAACAAGTATGTGCCAGCGTTTTTTTGGCCACGCTCAAACGAGGCTGGATAGTTTTGTAGAGTCCTCGGCCATTCTCGATCCACCGCTTCCTTTCTGGTTTCCCTGAACTATCATAATTTTGTTATTGCTGTTGTGTTCTCAGGCTGAACATAGTACTGCGTTTCAATTATTGTCAAACTTTGTAACGAACTTTATATACTTCAGTTCCTATTTAACTTTGAGCTTGTTTGTTAAAGAAAGTATTGATAGATAGGTTTGTCGAATGACTCACCAAGCCTGCGTATGGGATTTCCAGGGTGCGTTGGGTCCTGCTAAAAGTTAACAAAATTAGGCAAAATTAGAAGTTGTTTCTTGCCAGTCATCGTATTTTGGTTAGATCGACCATGAGTTTGTTTCCTCTGTAAGATTTTACCACAGCCGATTTGACGATCCTTCCAACATCGGTATTAAACTGGACAACGTGAATGGTTCCCATGCCAAAGTTCGTGGTCATCAGCTGGTTCACCTGACTAAGGTAGCCACGGCTTTGGCTAATGCCGTATACCGACTAGCTTCGGGTGGTAAGCCTCCTGCGCTAAATATTACCGTGCCAACGAACATGGTAGGTGGCGTGTTCTAATTTGTGTCTTTGGGATTTTTTGGGATTTGATTGCACTGATTGATACATTTGTGTACCCATGTTTACGTGAAAGGTTGCGTATGCATGTATGTATGCATGTATGTATGTATGTATGTATGTATGTATGTATGTATGTATGTATGTATGTATGTATG